>JBAIZL010000001.1:136898191-136943191 GCA_036971475.1 Prosapia bicincta | reverse complement strand
GTGGTAGAGTGGGAGAGCGTTAGAGCCGGTTCAGCCGTTACATCTATTACAGACGAATATTGAATAGAAAGCAGCGTGTCGAAGCGGTGACAAGGCACTGAAAACATGGCAACGCCGTAAATTCGTAACAATTCGTCTTTGATTGCCGGTAATAGTGACGTATTCGCTGCGATTTTTCGTCATTGTCTGTCAAAATTCCTTCATATTATTAATTCTACTATAGTGGGCCACTCTCTGATACATGATCTTATTGAGCCGTTCTGTAATGCAATTCTGTAAGATCAAAATAATCGATTCCTGAGATTCCTAATACAATGCCCTTGTACTTTTAGTTATATTTATCGTTAACTTTTACAAATAGTCACCTTAAAATGTCCAACAGATCGAAACAGCTCAATTGGTATAGAGCACTGTGAGTTTAGTTCCTAATATAACAGTTTTAACATTAAAATTTGCTTTTCTGGATTAGTGCAGCCTGATAGGCTAGCCACGTAGGAAGATATCCTGCAACAATTGTAACGTTGGCATCTCTTGTAGAACATTACCAGCACGGCCTTGAGTCTTGTAAACAAAAACGGAGCACTTGCGATTTAAAACAAGCAATCAGTCTTGCTCTGCTGTTTACTTTCTCGGCACCGTTCTGGAATCGATATAAACAGAAAACGAAAATAAACTCAGCTACGCGCAATAGGCGCTCTTTCACAACCCGTTTTCTGTTCTGTTTCCAACGCTATAATCTGAAGCGTTAAAAGGTTTTAAAGGGTTCTAGATAAGCCACTGACGTGGTTCCCTTTTACGTTTTGGTAATGGTTTCAGTAAATAGCTTCAAAATATTTAAACCAGACAACGTACCGTGAGTAGTTTAACCGCAAGATTCAAGTTTTTTTTTGTATCCGCTAGATGTCACTACTGTAAACACTATCTTCTCCATATTTCTTTACTGTCATTCCTGCCAAAGACTCACTAACAAGGTATTTGTAAGGTAATACCCCTTATTATCCCTTATCATAAGGTGATCCAAGTTACCAAGGGTTCCTGCATTATCTGTCACGGGATTGTTCCTGGCAGGGTTTCTTTCTTGCCAGGTTGTTTCACCCCGCTCTTAGCGCGACACTTACCGTACTGTTTCATTTCACTATCTCCTGATTCTCCATAGAAAGAGCTTATCTGTTTGGTAGATGGGCAATCACTCCCGTTTCCTTCACTCGCGGTAGGGATACTGACCGCATCCGCATGTGAGACGGAAGTAGCTCTCTAGAGATTAACTGCCACGAGGGCTGGGCGGGTTTTGGGGGCCCAGACCAAGGTTAAAAATCACATTTCCTCACCCCTTAATTTTTAATCGTTCTGAAAGCAAGAGTATTTTAGGAAGAGCACTTGTTTTTTCCCCATTAACACTTCTTCTGTTATCAAGGGTCCATCCTTTGTTCTAAAGTAGAAAGTAGACGCCCGACAGAGAGTGGGTATAGTTCAAGGGGTTTTCCCTTGATGTGGGACACTTTCATATCTTAGAGTAAATCTTCTCAAATAACCTTTTATGTTATTTACAATGCTTTCCATTTCGTGATTTGTAATGATCTCCTGAAGACCCAAACAAATCTTTGTTCTTTTTCCCTTTTCCCCAGCACATCGCTATGAAACAGGCGGGGGAAGCATGTTGTAGCTGGGATGTTTAGGTTCCCCCCTTCCGGACGTTTTGCTGATAATTTTTATTTACAATAAATTTATGAGACATTTTGAACTCATGATTCTATGTGATCGCGCTGACTTGATCCAAGTAGTTAATATTAAATTTTCTATTTTTGCCTTCCTTTATTAAAGAAAAATAATAATATGTATTTACTGAATATAACCGTGGAAGGTTTGTGCAAAGCATGGAAACAAATATAGTCGCTGCAAGAGGCCACAGCTAGGCGACAGTCTGTGGACAATAGGAAAACGCTGACGTCCACACTCCTGCTCACCCCAACCCCTGGACGCTATCATCCATCTTGTGCGAACTTTGGGGCGGATTTATCAAGGCTTGGTTTTTTATAGAGCATAATTTATGGCGGTCAATCCGTGTCTTGACAAAAAGGGCGAAGTTGCTACGTACGCTGGCCGATACGTCACAACAATACGGCATCACAACGGATAAGAACGGACGGCGATAAACTTTCCAACCAAATCCATACGGAAGATAAAGCTGGAGCGACCAACACAAAAACAGCCAGTTTTCAAATTGTATTTTCAATGGAAGTAAGAAATATGTTTCAAAACTGAAAGGAGATTACAGAGAATGTCTAGAATAACTGTATCATACTGAATCCCACGAAATGTAAACAATATACAGTGATTTGAAAAGAGTTTTTCCGTCGAAATGTGATGGAACAAAGTTATGTTGGTCTAAAACATTTCGTAATGAAATGCCCTCTAAACCATGTGGCTATAAGATATATTATCAAATTGTTATGTTTCTTCCCAAAATTCTTGACATGAAAATGATAAGTATTTTATCTTTGAAAAAACCCGTTCCCATTTATTATTATGTACCTATTTAAGTTAGTGATAGCGAACTCGAAATTTCTTGTATTTTTAATTCGAAACCGACATCTGACCTATTTACTTTTTCATACAATATCTTCCAGATTGGACCACACAATACGTTTAACAGAAAACGTATTGATATTTTACATCTACGTTTTCGTTACGGTTTTTATGTGTGACAAAGAGCGTCAATTTACTTTAACAAGTGAGAACAAGATTTTATTATAATTGTATTGCTTGAAACCCAATGTGAACTATATCAACGAAATAATATCGGTATCTGAATAATAATACATTAAACACAGATGTGACAACCACGTCAGCAACTACTATGCTTTCAGTAGTTATATTTTAACAGACAGATATGTATGCAATTATTGTTTATGGCCGAGACATCGTAAGCTCTCTGCTTTGTTTGTTTGTATTTTCTGTTAAATTATTAATTAAAACATTTTTTTAGTGCCTTCAACCTACAGATATGTATGCAATTATTGTTTATGGCCGAGACATCGTAAGTGCTCTGGATTGTTTGTTTGTATTTTCTATTTAATTATGAATTAAAACATTTTTTGTAGTGCCTTCAGCAAGTCTGAAGGTCATGTTTACTTTAACTCTCGTGATTGAAATAAAAGTTATTGTGGCCCGTCTTGGCAAGCCATTAAGCGAAACAACGTGGGCGTCACGAAGGTGAGGAACCCGTATTGCAGACATTATCGCTCGATGGCTAGCAATGTTATAGAGACAAGGAGTGGTATTTTCCCGCTTTAAGAAGGAACGTGTGGCCAATCGTAGTTGCACTTACATAGTTTGATTACACCTTCCCCGCTGATACACCCTATAATAAAAACAACGAACAGATTATCGCAAACTTAATAATAGGATTCTGTCTCACGGTGAACCCGGTGTGTTTTTCCCAATGACTTCAGTTGGTTTACACTCTCCTAGACATAACAAGTAAATCCCTATAGAAAATATTTGTCCCTGAGATATGCGCTCCTGTCTAGCACTACCTCTATCCCCTTCCACATCTCCTTATGATATCTACAGACAGTAGTTCAGCTTTATATGCACATGCTGCACTCGTAAGTCCGTGATGGTTTTCAAAAATTACACTAAACTCTTAACGTTTTTAATCTACTCAATTTGATTTGTAAATATAGCGTTTGATTACTTGGTTTACAGAATACTTCTGCTAATTAGAAAATAACAGCACACACACACACACGCACACAAATACACACGCACACACAAACACACACACACACACACACACAAACACACACACACAAACACAAACACACACACACACACACACACACACACACCAACATATCCACATACTTCTACGGCAATAAGTAGCTTTTCCTGTAAAAAGCTTTTAAGAGATATCATCTTTGTATCGAATTTTACAAAATGTCTTTATATAAGAGGCTATGCGTTACAGAAAATCAAATTCCGTCTGCGCCGGTGCGCTTCGGCATAAACCTTATTACTCGCAATTCCATCGCCGTTGCTTCTGAACAACCTCCATCATAGTTGAATTCCATTTGGGAAATAGAAAGGTGACGCAATGGAAGATGAAAGAGTTTTAAAAGATTTAGAAAAGTACAGTTGTGCCTGACTGAGAGATAAATTCTGTAAGAAACGAAATAAAATAATAACACACACACTCACATACACACACACACACGCACACACACTCAAATACACACACACACACACGCACACACACACACACACACACACACACGCACACACACACGCAAACAGACACACAGACACACACACACACACGCGCGCGCGCGCGCGCGTTTGTAAAGTTCGATCATTTACGTTGTTTTGTATGAACCCTATTACCTTAATTAGATTCACTCTTTAGAAAATTAAAATACAAATGAAAGCAATTAAATATTGCAAATGTTAAAATATTACAAATGAAATTTTAGGCTAACATTTTCTTTCTTTAAATGACTAATTTTTGTAAACCTAAAATAACTCACTGGAGCTGTGACTATAGTTACTGCCCCCCCCCTTCTTGATCCACCCTTCGAAAGAATACAATTTACACGTAATTTTTCTTTACAGTTTCCGTGACACACACGGACGCACGATTATTCGCTCCGATCGTACCTTAATACGTTCACACATACTGTAGTGAAGTCACCTTATGAAGTAAAGAAGAACGATAAATCTTTGCATCTGGCAATGTTTGCAAGGTGTTAGCCCTTAACGTTACGTAGTGTTTAGGTTTGTTCTTAACAAAATCTATAAATATTTATCTTCTTTTTTTTAAAATTTAATTGTAATTGAATTACACTTCTTGTGTCACGTTGATATGCGATTCATACGGTTCGGATAAGTTGTCTTTTCAAAGCGTGATTATATCTTTCCTTAAAGAATGTTTTAATTGGATTCCACGGTGATGTAAGCATTCTTCCACTTGGCGACAAGACGAACGGGACTTGGTGCAAATTCCGTTGCGGTTTTTTAAAGCAAAGAATATCAGTGGAATTTGTATCTTCGGTTTGTGTGCGTTTGGGCGCTGTAAAGTTTAATTTGCTCAGGCTCGCCGCATAGGTCGAAGTGTTGGAAACCCGGCTAGGTTATCTCTATGATCCCAAGTCGATCGACTTCGGAGAAACAGCCCTTCTCAAGCAGGATATCCATTTCGTTCCAACCGATTACAGATTGTCTTGGAGTCCAATGTCCCAGAAACTACATCTTATCCTTATTTCACGTGTAGGGTACTTGCCTTCCTAGTTTCTTAAGTTTTTGTCCTTATCGTGCTTCTGTCAGAACCATAGAAATTTGGCATTTCATAAATTTGTCTTTTAGAGGATAACTGTTCAGTTTAGCATTTAGCGTTTTGTCATAAAATGTAAACGTATAACGTAAGTATTCTGTCTCGAATAAATACAGCTGCTCGAAATTCACTATTTTTATTTTAGAATGACCTAATTGCATCCATACTGTTTCCTTCACAATAGAAACAAGTAATAGGCCTACTCATAAAAGCTTTTCAAGTCAATTCCTACTAAGGTCAACGCAGAAATATTTTTTTTAGTTACTTTTTATTAAATAATTACAATTATTATAAATAAATACAATTATTATTATAAATTATTATAAATACATTGTTATTATTATAACAATTTATTATAATAAATTATTATATTATAATAATAATAATATATTTATTATTATAAATATATTTATTATAATAAATATATTACTGCATAAGCTACGCGTTAAAACAGCTGTTCTAACACATAACCTATAACATAAAATCTACTGTTTTATGAAATCATTTGTTATCCCTTATTTTAAGTCAAATGGTACAAAATAACTATATTGCATACCTTGCCCCTTTTGTGAAAAGTTTTCCTCCCATATAAAACTAAAATTAAATTAATCAATGAGTTAATAATAAGTGTTATCCACTATAAGTTAAAAAGAATTTGAACTCGAGTGGGTGAATAAATATATATATATATATATATATATATATATATATATATATATATATATATATATATATATTTATATACATACATACATACATACATATATATATATATATATATATATATATATATATACACATACATACATACATACATACATACATACATATATATATATATATATATATATATATATATATATATATATATATAAGGAGAGTGTGCACTAATAAAAGAAATTGAACAAAACTACATAAAAACCTTAAAGGAAGTATATCTGGGTCAGTTGGCGCTTTCAGTAAAATAATCCCGCAGCTCAGCTCTCTGACGTTTTGTATTAATATGTGGATGATACGAGCTGGCAGATTGCCAATTAGGGAGAATAAACTCTCTCTATTTAACCGTGAGCATGATATGAATTGCTTTTTCAAAATATTTGCTATCTTTAAACAGCTGATGCTATAATACTGACATAAAATACTAAAAACATTCGTAATAAAAAAAAAAAACTCTTCCACAAAGATTTGATTTTGTTGTTGAACAGAGCTCGACCAATAAATTCCATGGTTAGGTTCCCAGAACAATGTAAGTTGATCAAGCGGTGGAGTGAGTTTCGTTGATTTACTTTGGAAATGTTGGTGCTATTCCTGTGCGGGCTTCCTGTGATACTGTTCTTCCTGTACCTGCTGTTTGTAAGTATCGCTTTAAAATCTATGTTTGGTGGTTTTAGTAACGGACTTGTGTTTGTGTCTAACAATTGTCTTGTGTTGTCGTGCATTAAATATGGAAATTTTATGTTGAATAACAAGAAAAATTATTGTTTTAAATATCCAGAATTTTTTGGTTTACTGTCCAACTGTATAGTTTTATTATTAATACTCATTTACTTTCGTATGTTTGCATCAACTTTTCCTCCTATCTTTATCACGTGTTTTAAATGATCACTTTTATAATTATCTTTTTATTAATCTATGTCCAATATTTTCACCGGTCATTCGAAACTCAAAACTGTTTTATTAATTGCTATTTAATTTCGTATTGTTTTTCAATCGTATTTAATGATTACATCATTTATAATTATTATTTAGTTATCGTTTAAAAAATAATTAAGTTCAGCCAATGTTGCATAATATAACCGACTAATAGGGAGTGAACGTTAATTTAGATCAATATACAATATTAAACATATCTAATTAGTGTTCCATTTATACTCCATTAACTATATAATAACTCCATGATTATTGCTGGTGTATTCAGACCTCAGTTGGTTTATTGTAACAACCTAATCCGAAATTAGTGACAAACATGATATACTTGAAGCGATGACGTCAACTAGAGTTGGCGTTATTAGTGTGTATATATTCTTGTTTATGATAGTTTAGTTTCGAGGATTGTTGTAAGTATAGCTCACACGACTGTAACATGGCCATTGTTCAGATCGTCCATTGTTTACTTGTCTGCTTTATGAACTGGTAAACTATTACCTTAATAGACAACACTTTGTCATGAATTTGAACTGGTATTAGGTTTCACCAAGACTTAGTAGAACTCAATGCTACATCGTGGTCACTATATAACAAGGCTATATTTAAGTATAAGTAGTATAGTTTATGTCGAAATAGGCAGCTTACTGTTACAACACCACGAGAGCGAATTTAACAAGTGTTTAAATTTTGAGGAACTAGTATGTTTAACAGTTGGGTAAAAATTAATATGGTTTAAATATTTTAACTAATGCACTTTTAGCAACAATAAAATCTCCAAAAAGTGTTTTGGTTTTTATATTTTCAAATCTGTTTTGATTTAAGTTTTTAATATTTTTTAAAAAATGTTGATGTTTTTTTTTGACAATATTTCTGTTTTAACTAAATAATTCTAAATATTTTACAACTTTAAAAATACCAATGTTTTCGTAATGTCAGTGTAATTGTTTTCAGCCAAAATCAGCCCAGGTGACATCTATGGTGGACATAGTCTACTAATGGGGGCTGAACGAGATAGCTGTTGATAACCGAATCAAAGATATTTATTTTAATAATGCAACGATACGGTAACTAGTTTGATGCACTTGTCATGCCGGTTTTGCTATAAAAAAATAAAGTCCATAAATTTAATTTTAAATTATAAAAAATGAGGAGACAAAAAATTAAACCCCTTACAAACTAAGAAGTTCGTTTAAGCCATACAGAGCTTAAAGTTAGCTCAAAAGGCAGCTCATAATGAAGTGTAGGGGGTTTGATGTTTTGATTTCTCATTTTATACATTTAAATTTTAAATGTAAGGAATTTATTTTTTATAACGGTAAAAATTAAAACAGGTATGTTTTCGAAATGTCACTAAATATTAGTTAATTAAAAAAAAACTCTAGTTTATTAAAACAACCAGACTAGTTTCGATGACGATGTCGCCTTCATCAGTTCTTGGCTATTACTAGTAGTATTTTAATAAACTAATGTGTTTGTTTCAATAATCTAATTTGTTGTGAGATTTTGAGTTAACTGTTTTAATTTTTACCGTTGTGAATTGTTCTGTCTATCTAAGCTCTAATTAAATTAATATTTTGACCTATTTTCTATAGCGCGACCGTTTTGATAACTACTGTCACCGGCGCACGAGAAGAGCTTTGGCCCTTGGCAGGTCAAAACGATAAAGTCATTTCCAAAAACATTTCTAACACAAAAACGTTAGATTTATAAAAAAATACAATGCAGAAACGGGATCATATATAATTTATTTTGTGCACCCTTTCTTAAAATTAGTACATTTACCTATCTGTAATTTACCTATGTTACTTACTAAAATATGACTACTAAAAAAACAATCGTACGGGTAGGTTATGTTTGTAGGTCAGGAATACATCGACAGCGCATGCGCAGAACTAAAAACCGAGCTTGTAGAAACACCAGGGCTCTCCTCGTGCGCCGGTGACAGTAGTTGCTGAAACGTTGCATAAAAATGTTTTTACATCCTGAAACACTAGATGCAAAGAGTGAGTGGCGTGTAACTTAACTTCCTTCCTAAAATGTCCCCTTAGATTTCACATGTTTTCATCTATGTGCAATGAACTCAAGAAAGTGTTACTCATATTGCTACTATCAGAGAGCTCCGTAAACTAATCAAAAAGCAGGAAAATCAAACGCATTTTCTTTAAACGCACTTCAGGTTAACAGTTTTTTAAAACGTGAGTTGTGAAATTCCCGACATTATGCAAAACAGCGATTATAAAACTAAATAAAAAAAGGATGAACCACTTTGTGGGCATGCTTATTGAGGAACTGGACGAAAGAATCATATCAAACTTGCCAACTGGTCCCATGTTCTAATATAATCAATCACATTCCTACTTCACCGCTGGCAGATGTGGAGCACAGTACTGGCAAGTTCTGTTACTTTGTTGAGGACATCGCCATTTATTAAACCTCGTACACCCGTTACTTCCCCTTCAAATCGCATTAGCGGTATAACATTGTCTTCCACTCTTCTGCTACGGGTTTGGAATAATCCCCAATTTTATTATCAGGGTGACATTTTAAATAATTTGTGTAACTAGGTTGTTGTCTATAACATTCTATATTTATCTTTAGCGTGGATGTTCAATTTTAATACTATATTGTGGTGTCGAAATAGATTTATAATTATTTTGAAAATGCTTTGTTATATTAATTTTCACTTTACTTAGTATTATAGGCTAGGCAGTTAAGGTATCCTTGCTGTAAATTGCCCTTGGCAGTTCAATTCGTTACATAAAATACCCTTGTATTAATTAAAGATTTTCATTACCTACGTGATCAGTCAAAGTACATTTTGTCACACCAATCTACCACTTCAGTATTGTCTCACAATTGCTTCCGAGTTATTGCGCCGTATTTTCGGCGTCACGCAGTACATTGTTCGCGTGTCGGCGTTTACATCCCCACACACTACTGCAAATAATTACAACAATATATTGAAAACGGACGGCCAGTGGTTTTGTTCCGTCTGCTCGCCGTGACGACAGAAGGATTTATGTTGGTCCCTCCGGTTCAGTTTTTTGCCCGTGTAATTAATTTCCTGCAACGATGCGATGCCTACAGCCACAATTTGTCAGCCACTTCTGTTCTGTCAGCTTAACAGGGGCTTCAACATCTGCGTGTATTTTCTTATCGTGTACAGTGTCCAAAACGTAAATCATATAGAACGAGGTTTGTTAAACAATACTTGCGACAGATAAGATTTAAACACCTATTGCGGACGGGTTTGCTGTGTTTCCGTCGTCGCCTTAACTTGGCTTTTAAGTTGAAGTAACTGGGCTTTTCCCACTGAATGTATTTTTGTTGGTTGTGTTACACTCCACATAAAGTAACGTAGTATCGTTACTTACATGCGTACATGTTTACATTGTGTACATCTGTACATGTACATGGGTTTGCTGTGTTTCTGCCTTCGCCTTAACTTGGCTTTTAAGTTGAAGTAACTGGGTTTTTCCCACTGAATGTATTTTTGTTGGTTGTGTTACACTCCACATAAAGTAACGTAGTATCGTTACTTACATGCGTACATGTTTACATTGTGTACATCTGTACATGTACATGGGTTTGCTGTGTTTCTGTCTTCGCCTTAACTTGGCTTTTAAGTTGAAGTAACTGGGCTTTTCCCACTGAATGTATTTTTGTTGGTTGTGTTATACTCCACATAAAGTAACGTAGTATCGTCACTTACATGCGTACATGTTTACATTGTGTACATCTGTATATGTCATCTGTACATGTACATGGGTTTGCATGTCTGCTTGAAGATTTCATGATTACTATGAAGTCAACTTATCTTACGCCTTTTGTGTGCGTTCTCTAATAAATAAAACAAGTAGTTTATTAAATAAATGTAGCCTATATGGTTGAAGTGACTACTGATCAGACGTGAGTCAACTTTAGTAATAAAACGAAAAAAAACATAATAACAAACCTAGGTGACGTATTATTTTGCGTTGTCATAAAATACGTTTTTAATGTGTTGTCACGTACTACACAACAAAAGCCTACAATCTCTTCACACCATAGTTAAAGATAAATAAAAAAACGAAAACAAAAGATATTAAAAATTATAAACACCAATCAATATATTTTCTATGATAAAACACTTTTAAACAACGTAATGTTGGTAGCTGTCAAATGACCGATCTGTCAATTAATAATCAATTAATTAAGAAGTAGTGTGAATGTCTGCGGAGCGGCAATTCGATAACCCACACAACGATGTCGGTTAGATGAACGCTGTGTATATCTTGTATTGGTAAATCACAAGTGCAGAAAATCTTGGTTATTTGATGTCTGTGACACATAAGTGGGTAGATGAGACCTTAATCGTTTGTCGAAGCCCACATGATGTCTGTATAAACAATAAAAGCTAATTAAAAAATATACCTTCATAAGTCACACTATGACCAGAGATAGGCAATACCAACACTAAAGGTTTTCTGTTTCAAAGCAGCAATACATTGAACTAGTAACCAACTCATCAGTTGAGGGATTACTGTAGCTTAATCGTTTGACGAAGCCCACATGATGTCTGTATAAACAATAAAAACTAATTAAAAATATACCTTCATAGACATAAGTCACACTATGACCAGAGATAGGCAATACCAACACTAAAGGTTTCCTGTTTCAAAGCAGCAATACATTGAACTAATGACCAACTCATCAGCTGAGGGATTACTGTAACGTAATCGTTTGACGAAGCCCACATGATGTCTGTATAAACAATAAAAACTAATTAAAAAATATACCTTAATAGACATAAGTCACACTATGACCAGAGATAGGCAATACCAACACTAAAGGTTTTCTGTTCCAAAGCAGCAATACATTGAAATAGTGACCAACTCATCAGCTGAGGGATTACTGTAACGTAATCGTTTGACGAAGCCCACATGATGTCTGTATAAACAATAAAAACTAATTAAAAAATATACCTTCATAGACATAAGTCACACTATGACCAGAGATAGGCAATACCAACACTAAAGGTTTTCTGATTCAAAGCAGCAATACATTGAACTAGTGACCAACTCATCAGCTGAGGGATTACTGTAACGTAATCGTTTGACGAAGCCCACATGATGTCTGTATAAACAATAAAAACTAATTAAAAAATATACCTTCATAGACATAAGTCACACTATGACCAGAGATAGGCAATACAACACTAAAGGTTTTCTGTTTCAAAGCAACAATACATTGAACTAGTGACCAACTCATCAGCTGAGGGATTACTGTAACGTAATCGTTTGACGAAGCCCACATGATGTCTGTATAAACAATAGAAACTAATTAAAAAATATACCTTCATAGTCATAAGTCACACTATGACCAGAGATAGGCAATACAAACACTAAAGGTTTTCTGTTTCAAAGCAACAATACATTGAACTAGTGACCAACTCATCAGCTGAGGGATTACTGTAACGTAATCGTTTGACGAAGCCCACATGATGTCTGTATAAACAATAAAAACTAATTAAAAAATATACCTTCATAGACATAAGTCACACTATGACCAGAGATAGGCAATACAAACACTAAAGGTTTTCTGTTTCAAAGCAACAATACATTGAACTAGTGACCAACTCATCAGCTGAGGGATTACTGTAACGTAATCGTTTGACGAAGCCCACATGATGTCTGTATAAACTATAAAAACTAATTAAAAAATATACCTTCATAGACATAAGTCACACTATGACCAGAGATAGGCAATACAAACACTAAAGGTTTTCTGTTTCAAAGCAACAATACATTGAACTAGTGACCAACTCATCAGCTGAGGGATTACTGTAACGTAATCGTTTGACGAAGCCCACATGATGTCTGTATAAACAATAAAAACTAATTAAAAAATATACCTTCATAGACATAAGTCACACTATGACCAGAGATAGGCAATACCAACACTAAAGGTTTTCTGTTTCAAAGCAGCAATACATTGAACTAGTAACCAACTCATCAGCTGAGGGATTACTGTAACGTAATCGTTTGACGAAGCCCACATGATGTCTGTATAAACAATAAAAACTAATTAAAAAATATACCTTCATAGACATAAGTCACACTATGACCAGAGATAGGCAATACCAACACTAAAGGTTTTCTGTTTCAAAGCAACAATACATTGAACTAGTGACCAACTCATCAGCTGAGGGATTACTGTAACGTAATCGTTTGACGAAGCCCACATGATGTCTGTATAAACTATAAAAACTAATTAAAAAATATACCTTCATAGACATAAGTCACACTATGACCAGAGATAGGCAATACAAACACTAAAGGTTTTCTGTTTCAAAGCAACAATACATTGAACTGGTGACCAACTCATCAGCTGAGGGATTACTGTAACGTAATCGTTTGACGAAGCCCACATGATGTCTGTATAAACAATAAAAACTAATTAAAAAATATACCTTCATAGACATAAGTCACACTATGACCAGAGATAGGCAATACCAACACTAAAGGTTTTCTGTTTCAAAGCAGCAATACATTGAACTAGTAACCAACTCATCAGCTGAGGGATTACTGTAACGTAATCGTTTGACGAAGCCCACATGATGTCTGTATAAACAATAAAAACTAATTAAAAAATATACCTTCATAGACATAAGTCACACTATGACCAGAGATAGGCAATACCAACACTAAAGGTTTTCTGTTTCAAAGCAGCAATACATTGAACTAGTGACCAACTCATCAGCTGAGGGATTACTGTAACGTAATCGTTTGACGAAGCCCACATGATGTCTGTATAAACAATAAAAACTAATTAAAAATATACCTTCATAGACATAAGTCACACTATGACCAGAGATAGGCAATACCAACACTAAAGGTTTTCTGTTTCAAAGCAGCAATACATTGAACTAGTGACGAACTCATCAGCTGAGGGATTACTGTAACGTAATAGTTTGACGAAGCCCACATGATGTCTGTATAAACAATAAAAACTAATTAAAAATATACCTTCATAGACATAAGTCACACTATGACCAGAGATAGGCAATACCAACACTAAAGGTTTTCTGTTTCAAAGCAGCAATACATTGAACTAGTATCCAACTCATCAGCTGAGGGATTACTGTAACGTAATCGTTTGACGAAGCCCACATGATGTCTGTATAAACAATAACAACTAATTAAAAATATACCTTCATAGACATAAGTCACACTATGACCAGAGATAGGCAATACCAACACTAAAGGTTTTCTGTTTCAAAGCAGCAATACATTGAACTAGTGACCAACTCATCAGCTGAGGGATTACTGTAACGTAATCGTTTGACGAAGCCCACATGATGTCTGTATAAACAATAACAACTAATTAAAAATATACCTTCATAGACATAAGTCACACTATGACCAGAGATAGGCAATACAAACACTAAAGGTTTTCTGTTTCAATGCAGCATTACATTGAACTAGTGACCAACTCATCAGTTGAGGGATTACTGTAACGTAATCGTTTGACGAAGCCCACATGATGTCTGTATAAACAATAACAACTAATTAAAAATATACCTTCATAGACATAAGTCACACTATGACCAGAGATAGGCAATACCAACACTAAAGGTTTTCTGTTTCAAAGCAACAATACATTGAACTAGTAACCAACTCATCAGTTGAGGGATTACTGTAGCTTAATCGTTTGACGAATCCCACATGATGTCTGTATAAACAATAAAAACTAATTAAAAAATATACCTTCATAAGTCACACTATGACCAGAGATAGGCAATACCAACACTAAAGGTTTTCTGTTTCAAAGCAGCAATACATTGAACTAGTGACCAACTCATCAGCTGAGGGATTACTGTAACGTAATCGTTTGACGAAGCCCACATGATGTCTGTATAAACAATAAAAACTAATTAAAAAATATACCTTCATAAGTCACACTATGACCAGAGATAGGCAATACCAACACTAAAGGTTTTCTGTTTCAAAGCAGCAATACATTGAACTAGTGACCAACTCATCAGTTGTGGGATTACTGTAACGTAATCGTTTGACGAAGCCCACATGATGTCTGTATAAACAATAAAAACTAATTAAAAATATACCTTCATAGACATAAGTCACACTATGACCAGAGATAGGCAATACCAACACTAAAGGTTTTCTGTTTCAAAGCAGCAATACATTGAACTAGTAACCAACTCATCAGTTGAGGGATTACTGTAACGTAATCGTTTGAAGAAGCCCACATGATGTCTGTATAAACAATAAAAACTAATTAAAAATATACCTTCATAGACATAAGTCACACTATGACCAGAGATAGGCAATACCAACACTAAAGGTTTTCTGTTTCAAAGCAGCAATACATTGAACTAGTGACCAACTCATTAGTTGAGGGATTACTGTAACGTAATCGTTTGACGAAGACCACAAGATATCTGTATAAACAATAAAAACTAATTAAAAATATACCTTCATAGACATAAGTCACACTATGACCAGAGATAGGCAATACAAACACTAAAGGTTTTCTGTTTCAAAGCAACAATACATTGAACTAGTGACCAACGCATCAGCTGAGGGATTACTGTAACGTAATCGTTTGACGAAGCCCACATGATGTCTGTATAAACAATAAAAACTAATTAAAAAATATACCTTCATAGACTAAGTCACACTATGACCAGAGATAGGCAATACAAACACTAAAGGTTTTCTGTTTCAAAGCAACAATACATTGAACTAGTGACCAACTCATCAGCTGAGGGATTACTGTAACGTAATCGTTTGACGAAGCCCACATGATGTCTGTATAAACTATAAAAACTAATTAAAAAATATACCTTCATAGACATAAGTCACACTATGACCAGAGATAGGCAATACAAACACTAAAGGTTTTCTGTTTCAAAGCAACAATACATTGAACTAGTGACCAACTCATCAGCTGAGGGATTACTGTAACGTAATCGTTTGACGAAGCCCACATGATGTCTGTATAAACAATAAAAACTAATTAAAAAATATACCTTCATAGACATAAGTCACACTATGACCAGAGATAGGCAATACCAACACTAAAGGTTTTCTGTTTCAAAGAAACAATACATTGAACTAGTGACCAACTCATCAGCTGAGGGATTACTGTAACGTAATAGTTTGACGAAGCCCACATGATGTCTGTATAAACAATAAAAACTAATTAAAAATATACCTTCATAGACATAAGTCACACTATGACCAGAGATAGGCAATACAAACACTAAAGGTTTTCTGTTTCAAAGCAACAATACATTGAACTAGTGACCAACTCATCAGCTGAGGGATTACTGTAACGTAATCGTTTGACGAAGCCCACATGATGTCTGTATAAACAATAAAAACTAATTAAAAAATATACCTTCATAGACATAAGTCACACTATGACCAGAGATAGGCAATACCAACACTAAAGGTTTTCTGTTTCAAAGAAACAATACATTGAACTAGTGACCAACTCATCAGCTGAGGGATTACTGTAACGTAATCGTTTGACGAAGCCCACATGATGTCTGTATAAACAATAAAAACTAATTAAAAAATATACCTTCATAGACATAAGTCACACTATGACCAGAGATAGGCAATACCAACACTAAAGGTTTTCTGTTTCAAAGCAGCAATACATTGAACTAGTGACCAACTCATCAGCTGAGGGATTACTGTAACGTAATCGTTTGACGAAGCCCACATGATGTCTGTATAAACAATAAAAACTAATTAAAAATATACCTTCATAGACATAAGTCACACTATGACCAGAGATAGGCAATACCAACACTAAAGGTTTTCTGTTTCAAAGCAGCAATACATTGAACTAGTGACGAACTCATCAGCTGAGGGATTACTGTAACGTAATAGTTTGACGAAGCCCACATGATGTCTGTATAAACAATAAAAACTAATTAAAAATATACCTTCATAGACATAAGTCACACTATGACCAGAGATAGGCAATACAAACACTAAAGGTTTTCTGTTTCAATGCAGGAATACATTGAAATAGTGACCAACTCATCAGCTGAGGGATTACTGTAACGTAATCGTTTGACGAAGCCCACATGATGTCTGTATAAACAATAACAACTAATTAAAAATATACCTTCATAGACATAAGTCACACTATGACCAGAGATAGGCAATACAAACACTAAAGGTTTTCTGTTTCAATGCAGCATTACATTGAACTAGTGACCAACTCATCAGTTGAGGGATTACTGTAACGTAATCGTTTGACGAAGCCCACATGATGTCTGTATAAACAATAAAAACTAATTAAAAATATACCTTCATAGACATAAGTCACACTATGACCAGAGATAGGCAATACCAACACTAAAGGTTTTCTGTTTCAAAGCAACAATACATTGAACTAGTAACCAACTCATCAGTTGAGGGATTACTGTAGCTTAATCGTTTGACGAATCCCACTTGATGTCTGTATAAACAATAAAAACTAATTAAAAAATATACCTTCATAAGTCACACTATGACCAGAGATAGGCAATACCAACACTAAAGGTTTTCTGTTTCAAAGCAGCAATACATTGAACTAGTGACCAACTCATCAGTTGAGGGATTACTGTAACGTAATCGTTTGACGAAGCCCACATGACGTCTGTATAAACAATAAAAACTAATTAAAAATATACCTTCATAGACATAAGTCACACTATGACCAGAGATAGGCAATACCAACACTAAAGGTTTTCTGTTTCAAAGCAGCAATACATTGAACTAGTAACCAACTCATCAGTTGAGGGATTACTGTAACGTAATCGTTTGAAGAAGCCCACATGATGTCTGTATAAACAATAAAAACTAATTAAAAATATACCTTCATAGACATAAGTCACACTATGACCAGAGATAGGCAATACCAACACTAAAGGTTTTCTGTTCCAAAGCAGCAATACATTGAAATAGTGACCAACTCATCAGCTGAGGGATTACTGCAGCTTAATCTTTTGACGAGGCCCACATGATGTCTGTATAAACAATAAAAACTAATTAAAAATATACCTTCATAGACATAAGTCACACTATGACCAGAGATAGGCAATACCAACACTAAAGGTTTTCTGTTTCAAAGCAGCAATACATTGAACTAGTGACCAACTCATTAGTTGAGGGATTACTGTAACGTAATCGTTTGACGAAGACCACAAGATGTCTGTATAAACAATAAAAACTAATTAAAAATATACCTTCATAGACATAAGTCACACTATGACCAGAGATAGGCAATACAAACACTAAAGGTTTTCTGTTTCAAAGCAACAATACATTGAACTAGTGACCAACTCATCAGCTGAGGGATTACTGTAACGGAATCGTTTGACGAAGCCCACATGATGTCTGTATAAACAATAAAAACTAATTAAAAAATATACCTTCATAGACTAAGTCACACTATGACCAGAGATAGGCAATACAATCACTAAAGGTTTTCTGTTTCAAAGTAACAATACATTGAACTAGTGACCAACTCATTAGCTGAGGGATTACTGTAACGTAATCGTTTGACGAAGCCCACATGATGTCTGTATAAACTATAAAAACTAATTAAAAAATATACCTTCATAGACATAAGTCACACTATGACCAGAGATAGGCAATACAAACACTAAAGGTTTTCTGTTTCAAAGCAACAATACATTAAACTAGTGACCAACTCATCAGCTGAGGGATTACTGTAACGTAATCGTTTGACGAAGCCCACATGATGTCTGTATAAACAATAAAAACTAATTAAAAAATATACCTTCATAGACATAAGTCACACTATGACCTGAGATAGGCAATACCAACACTAAAGGTTTTCTGTTTCAAAGAAACAATACATTGAACTAGTGACCAACTCATCAGCTGAGGGATTACTGTAACGTAATAGTTTGACGAAGCCCACATGATGTCTGTATAAACAATAAAAACTAATTAAAAATATACCTTCATAGACATAAGTCACACTATGACCAGAGATAGGCAATACAAACACTAAAGGTTTTCTGTTTCAGAGCAACAATACATTGAACTAGTGACCAACTCATCAGCTGAGGGAGTACTGTAACGTAATCGTTTGACGAAGCCCACATGATGTCTGTATAAACAATAAAAACTAATTAAAAAATATACCTTCATAGACATAAGTCACACTATGACCAGAGATAGGCAATACCAACACTAAAGGTTTTCTGTTTCAAAGAAACAATACATTGAACTAGTGACCAACTCATCAGCTGAGGGATTACTGTAACGTAATCGTTTGACGAAGCCCACATGATGTCTGTATAAACAATAAAAACTAATTAAAAAATATACCTTTATAGACATAAGTCACACTATGACCAGAGATAGGCAATACCAACACTAAAGGTTTTCTGTTTCAATGCAGCAATACATTGAACTAGTGACCAACTCATCAGCTGAGGGATTACTGTAACGTAATCGTTTGACGAAGCCCACATGATGTCTGTATAAACAATAAAAACTAATTAAAAATATACCTTCATAGACATAAGTCACACTATGACCAGAGATAGGCAATACCAACACTAAAGGTTTTCTGTTTCAAAGCAGCAATACATTGAACTAGTGACGAACTCATCAGCTGAGGGATTACTGTAACGTAATAGTTTGACGAAGCCCACATGATGTCTGTATAAACAATAAAAACTAATTAAAAATATACCTTCATAGACATAAGTCACACTATGACCAGAGATAGGCAATACAAACACTAAAGGTTTTCTGTTTCAATGCAGGAATACATTGAAATAGTGACCAACTCATCAGCTGAGGGATTACTGTAACGTAATCGTTTGACGAAGCCCACATGATGTCTGTATAAACAATAACAACTAATTAAAAATATACCTTCATAGACATAAGTCACACTATGACCAGAGATAGGCAATACCAACACTAAAGGTTTTCTGTTTCAAAGCAGCAATACATTGAACTAGTGACCAACTCATCAGCTGAGGGATTACTGTAACGTAATCGTTTGACGAAGCCCACATGATGTCTGTATAAACAATAAAAACTAATTAAAAAATATACCTTCATAAGTCACACTATGACCAGAGATAGGCAATACCAACACTAAAGGTTTTCTGTTTCAAAGCAGCAATACATTGAACTAGTGACCAACTCATCAGTTGAGGGATTACTGTAACGTAATCGTTTGACGAAGCCCACATGACGTCTGTATAAACAATAAAAACTAATTAAAAATATACCTTCATAGACATAAGTCACACTATGACCAGAGATAGGCAATACCAACACTAAAGTTTTTCTGTTTCAAAGCAGCAATACATTGAACTAGTAACCAACTCATCAGTTGAGGGATTACTGTAACGTAATCGTTTGAAGAAGCCCACATGATGTCTGTATAAACAATAAAAACTAATTAAAAAATATACCTTTATAGACATAAGTCACACTATGACCAGAGATAGGCAATACCAACACTAAAGGTTTTCTGTTTCAATGCAGCAATACATTGAACTAGTGACCAACTCATCAGCTGAGGGATTACTGTAACGTAATCGTTTGACGAAGCCCACATGATGTCTGTATAAACAATAAAAACTAATTAAAAATATACCTTCATAGACATAAGTCACACTATGACCAGAGATAGGCAATACCAACACTAAAGGTTTTCTGTTTCAAAGCAGCAATACATTGAACTAGTGACCAACTCATCAGCTGAGGGATTACTGTAACGTAATAGTTTGACGAAGCCCACATGATGTCTGTATAAACAATAAAAACTAATTAAAAATATACCTTCATAGACATAAGTCACACTATGACCAGAGATAGGCAATACAAACACTAAAGGTTTTCTGTTTCAATGCAGGAATACATTGAAATAGTGACCAACTCATCAGCTGAGGGATTACTGTAACGTAATCGTTTGACGAAGCCCACATGATGTCTGTATAAACAATAACAACTAATTAAAAATATACCTTCATAGACATAAGTCACACTATGACCAGAGATAGGCAATACCAACACTAAAGGTTTTCTGTTTCAAAGCAGCAATACATTGAACTAGTGACCAACTCATCAGCTGAGGGATTACTGTAACGTAATCGTTTGACGAAGCCCACATGATGTCTGTATAAACAATAAAAACTAATTAAAAAATATACCTTCATAAGTCACACTATGACCAGAGATAGGCAATACCAACACTAAAGGTTTTCTGTTTCAATGCAGGAATACATTGAAATAGTGACCAACTCATCAGCTGAGGGATTACTGTAACGTAATCGTTTGACGAAGCCCACATGATGTCTGTATAAACAATAACAACTAATTAAAAATATACCTTCATAGACATAAGTCACACTATGACCAGAGATAGGCAATACCAACACTAAAGGTTTTCTGTTTCAAAGCAACAATACATTGAACTAGTAACCAACTCATTAGTTGAGGGATTACTGTAGCTTAATCGTTTGACGAAGCCCACATGATGTCTGTATAAACAATAAAAACTAATTAAAAAATATACCTTCATAGACATAAGTCACACTATGACCAGAGATAGGCAATACCAACACTAAAGGTTTTCTGTTTCAAAGCAACAATACTTTGAACTAGTAACCAACTCATCAGTTGAGGGATTACTGTAGCTTAATCGTTTGACGAAGCCCACATGATGTCTGTATAAACAATAAAAACTAATTAAAAATATACCTTCATAGACATAAGTCACACTATGACCAGAGATAGGCAATACCAACACTAAAGTTTTTCTGTTTCAATGCAGCAATACATTGAACTAGTAACCAACTCATCAGCTGAGGGATTACTGTAACGTAATCGTTTGACGAAGCCCACATGATGTCTGTATAAAAAATAAAAACTAATTAAAAAATATACCTTCATAAGTCACACTATGACCAGAGATAGGCAATACCAACACTAAAGGTTTTCTGTTTCAAAGCAGCAATACATTGAACTAGTGAACAACTCATCAGCTGAGGGATTACTGTAGGTTAATCGTTTGACGAAGCCCACATGATGTCTGTATAAACAATAAAAACTAATTAAAAAATATACCTTCATAGACATAAGTCACACTATGACCAGAGATAGGCAATACCAACACTAAAGGTTTTCTGTTTCAAAGAAACAATACATTGAACTAGTGACCAACTCATCAGCTGAGGGATTACTGTAACGTAATCGTTTGACGAAGCCCACATGATGTCTGTATAAACAATAAAAACTAATTAAAAAATATACCTTTATAGACATAAGTCACACTATGACCAGAGATAGGCAATACCAACACTAAAGGTTTTCTGTTTCAAAGCAGCAATACATTGAACTAGTGACCAACTCATCAGCTGAGGGATTACTGTAACGTAATCGTTTGACGAAGCCCACATGATGTCTGTATAAACAATAAAAACTAATTAAAAATATACCTTCATAGACATAAGTCACACTATGACCAGAGATAGGCAATACCAACACTAAAGGTTTTCTGTTTCAAAGCAGCAATACATTGAACTAGTGACGAACTCATCAGCTGAGGGATTACTGTAACGTAATAGTTTGACGAAGCCCACATGATGTCTGTATAAACAATAAAAACTAATTAAAAATATACCTTCATAGACATAAGTCACACTATGACCAGAGATAGGCAATACAAACACTAAAGGTTTTCTGTTTCAATGCAGGAATACATTGAAATAGTGACCAACTCATCAGCTGAGGGATTACTGTAACGTAATCGTTTGACGAAGCCCACATGATGTCTGTATAAACAATAACAACTAATTAAGAAAATACCTTCATAGACATAAGTCACACTATGACCAGAGATAGGCAATACCAACACTAAAGGTTTTCTGTTTCAAAGCAGCAATACATTGAACTAGTGACCAACTCATCAGCTGAGGGATTACTGTAACGTAATCGTTTGACGAAGCCCACATGATGTCTGTATAAACAATAAAAACTAATTAAAAATATACCTTCATAGACATAAGTCACACTATGACCAGATATAGGCAATACAAACACTAAAGGTTTTCTGTTTCAATGCAGCATTACATTGAACTAGTGACCAACTCATCAGTTGAGGGATTACTGTAACGTAATCGTTTGACGAAGCCCACATGATGTCTGTATAAACAATAACAACTAATTAAAAATATACCTTCATAGACATAAGTCACACTATGACCAGAGATAGGCAATACCAACACTAAAGGTTTTCTGTTTCAAAGCAACAATACATTGAACTAGTAACCAACTCATCAGTTGAGGGATTACTGTAGCTTAATCGTTTGACGAATCCCACATGATGTCTGTATAAACAATAAAAACTAATTAAAAAATATACCTTCATAAGTCACACTATGACCAGAAATAGGCAATACCAACACTAAAGGTTTTCTGTTTCAAAGCAGCAATACATTGAACTAGTGACCAACTCATCAGCTGAGGGATTACTGTAACGTAATCGTTTGACGAAGCCCACATGATGTCTGTATAAACAATAAAAACTAATTAAAAAATATACCTTCATAAGTCACACTATGACCAGAGATAGGCAATACCAACACTAAAGGTTTTCTGTTTCAAAGCAGCAATACATTGAACTAGTGACCAACTCATCAGTTGAGGGATTACTGTAACGTAATCGTTTGACGAAGCCCACATGATGTCTGTATAAACAATAAAAACTAATTAAAAATATACCTTCATAGACATAAGTCACACTATGACCAGAGATAGGCAATACCAACACTAAAGGTTTAATGTTTCAAAGCAGCAATACATTGAACTAGTAACCAACTCATCAGTTGAGGGATTACTGTAACGTAATCGTTTGAAGAAGCCCACATGATGTCTGTATAAACAATAAAAACTAATTAAAAATATACCTTCATAGACATAAGTCACACTATGACCAGAGATAGGCAATACCAACACTAAAGGTTTTCTGTTTCAAAGCAGCAATACATTGAACTAGTGACCAACTCATCAGCTGAGGGATTACTGTAACGTAATCGTTTGACGAAGCCCACATGATGTCTGTATAAACAATAAAAACTAATTAAAAATATACCTTCATAGACATAAGTCACACTATGACCAGAGATAGGCAATACCAACACTAAAGGTTTTTTGTTTCAAAGCAACAATACATTGAACTAGTAACCAACTCATTAGTTGAGGGATTACTGTAACTTAATCGTTTGACGAAGCCCACATGATGTCTGTATAAACAATAAAAACTAATTAAAAAATATACCTTCATAGACATAAGTCACACTATGACCAGAGATAGGCAATACCAACACTAAAGGTTTTCTGTTTCAAAGCAACAATACATTGAACTAGTAACCAACTCATTAGTTGAGGGATTACTGTAGCTTAATCGTTTGACGAAGCCCACATGATGTCTGTATAAACAATAAAAACTAATTAAAAATATACCTTCATAGACATAAGTCACACTATGACCAGAGATAGGCAATACCAACACTAAAGGTTTTCTGTTTCAAAGCAACAATACATTGAACTAGTGACCAACTCATTAGTTGAGGGATTACTGTAACGTAATCGTTTGACGAAGCCCACATGATGTCTGTATAAACAATAAAAACTAATTAAAAATATACCTTCATAGACATAAGTCACACTATGACCAGAGATAGGCAATACCAACACTAAAGGTTTTCTGTTTCAAAGCAACAATACATTGAACTAGTAACCAACTCATCAGTTGAGGGATTACTGTAGCTTAATCGTTTGACGAAGCCCACATGATGTCTGTATAAACAATAAAAACTAATTAAAAATATACCTTCATAGACATAAGTCACACTATGACCAGAGATAGGCAATACCAACACTAAAGTTTTTCTGTTTCAATGCAGCAATACATTGAACTAGTAACCAACTCATCAGCTGAGGGATTACTGTAACGTAATCGTTTGACGAAGCCCACATGATGTCTGTATAAAAAATAAAAACTAATTAAAAAATATACCTTCATAAGTCACACTATGACCAGAGATAGACAATACCAACACTAAAGGTTTTCTGTTTCAAAGCAGCAATACATTGAACTAGTGAACAACTCATCAGCTGAGGGATTACTGTAGGTTAATCGTTTGACGAAGCCCACATGATGTCTGTATAAACAATAAAAACTAATTAAAAAATATACCTTCATACACATAAGTCACACTATGACCAGAGATAGGCAATACCAACACTAAAGGTTTTCTGTTTCAAAGCAGCAATACATTGAACTAGTGACCAACTCATCAGCTGAGGGATTACTGTAACGTAATCGTTTGACTAAGCCCACATGATGTCTGTATAAACAATAAAAACTAATTAAAAAATATACCTTCATAGACTAAGTCACACTATGACCAGAGATAGGCAATACAAACACTAAAAGTTTTCTGATTCAAAGTAACAATACATTGAACTAGTGACCAACTCATCAGCTGAGGGATTACTGTAACGTAATCGTTTGACGAAGCCCACATGATGTCTGTATAAACTATAAAAACTAATTAAAAAATATACCTTCATAGACATAAGTCACACTATGACCAGAGATAGGCAATACCAACACTAAAGGTTTTCTGTTTCAAAGAAACAATACATTGAACTAGTGACCAACTCATCAGCTGAGGGATTACTGTAACGTAATCGTTTGACGAAGCCCACATGATGTCTGTATAAACAATAAAAACTAATTAAAAAATATACCTTTATAGACATAAGTCACACTATGACCAGAGATAGGCAATACCAACACTAAAGGTTTTCTGTTTCAAAGCAGCAATACATTGAACTAGTGACCAACTCATCAGCTGAGGGATTACTGTAACGTAATCGTTTGACGAAGCCCACATGATGTCTGTATAAACAATAAAAACTAATTAAAAATATACCTTCATAGACATAAGTCACACTATGACCAGAGATAGGCAATACCAACACTAAAGGTTTTCTGTTTCAAAGCAGCAATACATTGAACTAGTGACGAACTCATCAGCTGAGGGATTACTGTAACGTAATAGTTTGACGAAGCCCACATGATGTCTGTATAAACAATAAAAACTAATTAAAAATATACCTTCATAGACATAAGTCACACTATGACCAGAGATAGGCAATACAAACACTAAAGGTTTTCTGTTTCAATGCAGGAATACATTGAAATAGTGACCAACTCATCAGCTGAGGGATTACTGTAACGTAATCGTTTGACGAAGCCCACATGATGTCTGTATAAAACAATAACAACTAATTAAGAAAATACCTTCATAGACATAAGTCACACTATGACCAGAGATAGGCAATACCAACACTAAAGGTTTTCTGTTTCAAAGCAGCAATACATTGAACTAGTGACCAACTCATCAGCTGAGGGATTACTGTAACGTAATCGTTTGACGAAGCCCACATGATGTCTGTATAAACAATAAAAACTAATTAAAAATATACCTTCATAGACATAAGTCACACTATGACCAGAGATAGGCAATACAAACACTAAAGGTTTTCTGTTTCAATGCAGCATTACATTGAACTAGTGACCAACTCATCAGTTGAGGGATTACTGTAACGTAATCGTTTGACGAAGCCCACATGATGTCTGTATAAACAATAACAACTAATTAAAAATATACCTTCATAGACATAAGTCACACTATGACCAGAGATAGGCAATACCAACACTAAAGGTTTTCTGTTTCAAAGCAGCAATACATTGAACTAGTGACCAACTCATCAGCTGAGGGATTACTGTAACGTAATCGTTTGACGAAGCCCACATGATGTCTGTATAAACAATAAAAACTAATTAAAAAATATACCTTCATAAGTCACACTATGACCAGAGATAGGCAATACCAACACTAAAGGTTTTCTGTTTCAAAGCAGCAATACATTGAACTAGTGACCAACTCATCAGTTGAGGGATTACTGTAACGTAATCGTTTGACGAAGCCCACATGACGTCTGTATAAACAATAAAAACTAATTAAAAATATACCTTCATAGACATAAGTCACACTATGACCAGAGATAGGCAATACCAACACTAAAGTTTTTCTGTTTCAAAGCAGCAATACATTGAACTAGTAACCAACTCATCAGTTGAGGGATTACTGTAACGTAATCGTTTGAAGAAGCCCACATGATGTCTGTATAAACAATAAAAACTAATTAAAAAATATACCTTCATAGACATAAGTCACACTATGACCAGAGATAGGCAATACCAACACTAAAGGTTTTCTGTTTCAATGCAGCAATACATTGAACTAGTGACCAACTCATCAGCTGAGGGATTACTGTAACGTAATCGTTTGACGAAGCCCACATGATGTCTGTATAAACAATAAAAACTAATTAAAAATATACCTTCATAGACATAAGTCACACTATGACCAGAGATAGGCAATACCAACACTAAAGGTTTTCTGTTTCAAAGCAGCAATACATTGAACTAGTGACGAACTCATCAGCTGAGGGATTACTGTAACGTAATAGTTTGACGAAGCCCACATGATGTCTGTATAAACAATAAAAACTAATTAAAAATATACCTTCATAGACATAAGTCACACTATGACCAGAGATAGGCAATACAAACACTAAAGGTTTTCTGTTTCAATGCAGGAATACATTGAAATAGTGACCAACTCATCAGCTGAGGGATTACTGTAACGTAATCGTTTGACGAAGCCCACATGATGTCTGTATAAACAATAAAAACTAATTAAAAATATACCTTCATAGACATAAGTCACACTATGACCAGAGATAGGCAATACCAACACTAAAGGTTTTCTGTTTCAAAGCAGCAATACATTGAACTAGTGACCAACTCATCAGCTGAGGGATTACTGTAACGTAATCGTTTGACGAAGCCCACATGATGTCTGTATAAACAATAAAAACTAATTAAAAATATACCTTCATAGACATAAGTCACACTATGACCAGAGATAGGCAATACCAACACTAAAGGTTTTCTGTTTCAAAGCAACAATACATTGAACTAGTAACCAACTCATTAGTTGAGGGATTACTGTAGCTTAATCGTTTGACGAAGCCCACATGATGTCTGTATAAACAATAAAAACTAATTAAAAAATATACCTTCATAGACATAAGTCACACTATGACCAGAGATAGGCAATACCAACACTAAAGGTTTTCTGTTTCAAAGCAACAATACTTTGAACTAGTAACCAACTCATCAGTTGAGGGATTACTGTAGCTTAATCGTTTGACGAAGCCCACATGATGTCTGTATAAACAATAAAAACTAATTAAAAATATACCTTCATAGACATAAGTCACACTATGACCAGAGATAGGCAATACCAACACTAAAGTTTTTCTGTTTCAATGCAGCAATACATTGAACTAGTAACCAACTCATCAGCTGAGGGATTACTGTAACGTAATCGTTTGACGAAGCCCACATGATGTCTGTATAAAAAATAAAAACTAATTAAAAAATATACCTTCATAAGTCACACTATGACCAGAGATAGGCAATACCAACACTAAAGGTTTTCTGTTTCAAAGCAGCAATACATTGAACTAGTGAACAACTCATCAGCTGAGGGATTACTGTAGGTTAATCGTTTGACGAAGCCCACATGATGTCTGTATAAACAATAAAAACTAATTAAAAAATATACCTTCATAGACATAAGTCACACTATGACCAGAGATAGGCAATACCAACACTAAAGGTTTTCTGTTTCAAAGAAACAATACATTGAACTAGTGACCAACTCATCAGCTGAGGGATTACTGTAACGTAATCGTTTGACGAAGCCCACATGATGTCTGTATAAACAATAAAAACTAATTAAAAAATATACCTTTATAGACATAAGTCACACTATGACCAGAGATAGGCAATACCAACACTAAAGGTTTTCTGTTTCAAAGCAGCAATACATTGAACTAGTGACCAACTCATCAGCTGAGGGATTACTGTAACGTAATCGTTTGACGAAGCCCACATGATGTCTGTATAAACAATAAAAACTAATTAAAAATATACCTTCATAGACATAAGTCACACTATGACCAGAGATAGGCAATACCAACACTAAAGGTTTTCTGTTTCAAAGCAGCAATACATTGAACTAGTGACGAACTCATCAGCTGAGGGATTACTGTAACGTAATAGTTTGACGAAGCCCACATGATGTCTGTATAAACAATAAAAACTAATTAAAAATATACCTTCATAGACATAAGTCACACTATGACCAGAGATAGGCAATACAAACACTAAAGGTTTTCTGTTTCAATGCAGGAATACATTGAAATAGTGACCAACTCATCAGCTGAGGGATTACTGTAACGTAATCGTTTGACGAAGCCCACATGATGTCTGTATAAACAATAACAACTAATTAAGAAAATACCTTCATAGACATAAGTCACACTATGACCAGAGATAGGCAATACCAACACTAAAGGTTTTCTGTTTCAAAGCAGCAATACATTGAACTAGTGACCAACTCATCAGCTGAGGGATTACTGTAACGTAATCGTTTGACGAAGCCCACATGATGTCTGTATAAACAATAAAAACTAATTAAAAATATACCTTCATAGACATAAGTCACACTATGACCAGATATAGGCAATACAAACACTAAAGGTTTTCTGTTTCAATGCAGCATTACATTGAACTAGTGACCAACTCATCAGTTGAGGGATTACTGTAACGTAATCGTTTGACGAAGCCCACATGATGTCTGTATAAACAATAACAACTAATTAAAAATATACCTTCATAGACATAAGTCACACTATGACCAGAGATAGGCAATACCAACACTAAAGGTTTTCTGTTTCAAAGCAACAATACATTGAACTAGTAACCAACTCATCAGTTGAGGGATTACTGTAGCTTAATCGTTTGACGAATCCCACATGATGTCTGTATAAACAATAAAAACTAATTAAAAAATATACCTTCATAAGTCACACTATGACCAGAAATAGGCAATACCAACACTAAAGGTTTTCTGTTTCAAAGCAGCAATACATTGAACTAGTGACCAACTCATCAGCTGAGGGATTACTGTAACGTAATCGTTTGACGAAGCCCACATGATGTCTGTATAAACAATAAAAACTAATTAAAAAATATACCTTCATAAGTCACACTATGACCAGAGATAGGCAATACCAACACTAAAGGTTTTCTGTTTCAAAGCAGCAATACATTGAACTAGTGACCAACTCATCAGTTGAGGGATTACTGTAACGTAATCGTTTGACGAAGCCCACATGATGTCTGTATAAACAATAAAAACTAATTAAAAATATACCTTCATAGACATAAGTCACACTATGACCAGAGATAGGCAATACCAACACTAAAGGTTTAATGTTTCAAAGCAGCAATACATTGAACTAGTAACCAACTCATCAGTTGAGGGATTACTGTAACGTAATCGTTTGAAGAAGCCCACATGATGTCTGTATAAACAATAAAAACTAATTAAAAATATACCTTCATAGACATAAGTCACACTATGACCAGAGATAGGCAATACCAACACTAAAGGTTTTCTGTTTCAAAGCAGCAATACATTGAACTAGTGACCAACTCATCAGCTGAGGGATTACTGTAACGTAATCGTTTGACGAAGCCCACATGATGTCTGTATAAACAATAAAAACTAATTAAAAATATACCTTCATAGACATAAGTCACACTATGACCAGAGATAGGCAATACCAACACTAAAGGTTTTTTGTTTCAAAGCAACAATACATTGAACTAGTAACCAACTCATTAGTTGAGGGATTACTGTAGCTTAATCGTTTGACGAAGCCCACATGATGTCTGTATAAACAATAAAAACTAATTAAAAAATATACCTTCATAGACATAAGTCACACTATGACCAGAGATAGGCAATACCAACACTAAAGGTTTTCTGTTTCAAAGCAACAATACATTGAACTAGTAACCAACTCATTAGTTGAGGGATTACTGTAGCTTAATCGTTTGACGAAGCCCACATGATGTCTGTATAAACAATAAAAACTAATTAAAAATATACCTTCATAGACATAAGTCACACTATGACCAGAGATAGGCAATACCAACACTAAAGGTTTTCTGTTTCAAAGCAACAATACATTGAACTAGTGACCAACTCATTAGTTGAGGGATTACTGTAACGTAATCGTTTGACGAAGCCCACATGATGTCTGTATAAACAATAAAAACTAATTAAAAATATACCTTCATAGACATAAGTCACACTATGACCAGAGATAGGCAATACCAACACTAAAGGTTTTCTGTTTCAAAGCAACAATACATTGAACTAGTAACCAACTCATCAGTTGAGGGATTACTGTAGCTTAATCGTTTGACGAAGCCCACATGATGTCTGTATAAACAATAAAAACTAATTAAAAATATACCTTCATAGACATAAGTCACACTATGACCAGAGATAGGCAATACCAACACTAAAGTTTTTCTGTTTCAATGCAGCAATACATTGAACTAGTAACCAACTCATCAGCTGAGGGATTACTGTAACGTAATCGTTTGACGAAGCCCACATGATGTCTGTATAAAAAATAAAAACTAATTAAAAAATATACCTTCATAAGTCACACTATGACCAGAGATAGACAATACCAACACTAAAGGTTTTCTGTTTCAAAGCAGCAATACATTGAACTAGTGAACAACTCATCAGCTGAGGGATTACTGTAGGTTAATCGTTTGACGAAGCCCACATGATGTCTGTATAAACAATAAAAACTAATTAAAAAATATACCTTCATAGACATAAGTCACACTATGACCAGAGATAGGCAATACCAACACTAAAGGTTTTCTGTTTCAAAGCAGCAATACATTGAACTAGTGACCAACTCATCAGCTGAGGGATTACTGTAACGTAATCGTTTGACTAAGCCCACATGATGTCTGTATAAACAATAAAAACTAATTAAAAAATATACCTTCATAGACTAAGTCACACTATGACCAGAGATAGGCAATACAAACACTAAAGGTTTTCTGATTCAAAGTAACAATACATTGAACTAGTGACCAACTCATCAGCTGAGGGATTACTGTAACGTAATCGTTTGACGAAGCCCACATGATGTCTGTATAAACTATAAAAACTAATTAAAAAATATACCTTCATAGACATAAGTCACACTATGACCAGAGATAGGCAATACCAACACTAAAGGTTTTCTGTTTCAAAGAAACAATACATTGAACTAGTGACCAACTCATCAGCTGAGGGATTACTGTAACGTAATCGTTTGACGAAGCCCACATGATGTCTGTATAAACAATAAAAACTAATTAAAAAATATACCTTTATAGACATAAGTCACACTATGACCAGAGATAGGCAATACCAACACTAAAGGTTTTCTGTTTCAAAGCAGCAATACATTGAACTAGTGACCAACTCATCAGCTGAGGGATTACTGTAACGTAATCGTTTGACGAAGCCCACATGATGTCTGTATAAACAATAAAAACTAATTAAAAATATACCTTCATAGACATAAGTCACACTATGACCAGAGATAGGCAATACCAACACTAAAGGTTTTCTGTTTCAAAGCAGCAATACATTGAACTAGTGACGAACTCATCAGCTGAGGGATTACTGTAACGTAATAGTTTGACGAAGCCCACATGATGTCTGTATAAACAATAAAAACTAATTAAAAATATACCTTCATAGACATAAGTCACACTATGACCAGAGATAGGCAATACAAACACTAAAGGTTTTCTGTTTCAATGCAGGAATACATTGAAATAGTGACCAACTCATCAGCTGAGGGATTACTGTAACGTAATCGTTTGACGAAGCCCACATGATGTCTGTATAAAACAATAACAACTAATTAAGAAAATACCTTCATAGACATAAGTCACACTATGACCAGAGATAGGCAATACCAACACTAAAGGTTTTCTGTTTCAAAGCAGCAATACATTGAACTAGTGACCAACTCATCAGCTGAGGGATTACTGTAACGTAATCGTTTGACGAAGCCCACATGATGTCTGTATAAACAATAAAAACTAATTAAAAATATACCTTCATAGACATAAGTCACACTATGACCAGAGATAGGCAATACAAACACTAAAGGTTTTCTGTTTCAATGCAGCATTACATTGAACTAGTGACCAACTCATCAGTTGAGGGATTACTGTAACGTAATCGTTTGACGAAGCCCACATGATGTCTGTATAAACAATAACAACTAATTAAAAATATACCTTCATAGACATAAGTCACACTATGACCAGAGATAGGCAATACCAACACTAAAGGTTTTCTGTTTCAAAGCAACAATACATTGAACTAGTAACCAACTCATCAGTTGAGGGATTACTGTAGCTTAATCGTTTGACGAATCCCACATGATGTCTGTATAAACAATAAAAACTAATTAAAAAATATACCTTCATAAGTCACACTATGACCAGAAATAGGCAATACCAACACTAAAGGTTTTCTGTTTCAAAGCAGCAATACATTGAACTAGTGACCAACTCATCAGCTGAGGGATTACTGTAACGTAATCGTTTGACGAAGCCCACATGATGTCTGTATAAACAATAAAAACTAATTAAAAAATATACCTTCATAAGTCACACTATGACCAGAGATAGCAATACCAACACTAAAGGTTTTCTGTTTCAAAGCAGCAATACATTGAACTAGTGACCAACTCATCAGTTGAGGGATTACTGTAACGTAATCGTTTGACGAAGCCCACATGATGTCTGTATAAACAATAAAAACTAATTAAAAATATACCTTCATAGACATAAGTCACACTATGACCAGAGATAGGCAATACCAACACTAAAGGTTTAATGTTTCAAAGCAGCAATACATTGAACTAGTAACCAACTCATCAGTTGAGGGATTACTGTAACGTAATCGTTTGAAGAAGCCCACATGATGTCTGTATAAACAATAAAAACTAATTAAAAATATACCTTCATAGACATAAGTCACACTATGACCAGAGATAGGCAATACCAACACTAAAGGTTTTCTGTTTCAAAGCAGCAATACATTGAACTAGTGACCAACTCATCAGCTGAGGGATTACTGTAACGTAATCGTTTGACGAAGCCCACATGATGTCTGTATAAACAATAAAAACTAATTAAAAATATACCTTCATAGACATAAGTCACACTATGACCAGAGATAGGCAATACCAACACTAAAGGTTTTTTGTTTCAAAGCAACAATACATTGAACTAGTAACCAACTCATTAGTTGAGGGATTACTGTAGCTTAATCGTTTGACGAAGCCCACATGATGTCTGTATAAACAATAAAAACTAATTAAAAAATATACCTTCATAGACATAAGTCACACTATGACCAGAGATAGGCAATACCAACACTAAAGGTTTTCTGTTTCAAAGCAACAATACATTGAACTAGTAACCAACTCATTAGTTGAGGGATTACTGTAGCTTAATCGTTTGACGAAGCCCACATGATGTCTGTATAAACAATAAAAACTAATTAAAAATATACCTTCATAGACATAAGTCACACTATGACCAGAGATAGGCAATACCAACACTAAAGGTTTTCTGTTTCAAAGCAACAATACATTGAACTAGTGACCAACTCATTAGTTGAGGGATTACTGTAACGTAATCGTTTGACGAAGCCCACATGATGTCTGTATAAACAATAAAAACTAATTAAAAATATACCTTCATAGACATAAGTCACACTATGACCAGAGATAGGCAATACCAACACTAAAGGTTTTCTGTTTCAAAGCAACAATACATTGAACTAGTAACCAACTCATCAGTTGAGGGATTACTGTAGCTTAATCGTTTGACGAAGCCCACATGATGTCTGTATAAACAATAAAAACTAATTAAAAATATACCTTCATAGACATAAGTCACACTATGACCAGAGATAGGCAATACCAACACTAAAGTTTTTCTGTTTCAATGCAGCAATACATTGAACTAGTAACCAACTCATCAGCTGAGGGATTACTGTAACGTAATCGTTTGACGAAGCCCACATGATGTCTGTATAAAAAATAAAAACTAATTAAAAAACATACCTTCATAAGTCACACTATGACCAGAGATAGACAATACCAACACTAAAGGTTTTCTGTTTCAAAGCAGCAATACATTGAACTAGTGAACAACTCATCAGCTGAGGGATTACTGTAGGTTAATCGTTTGACGAAGCCCACATGATGTCTGTATAAACAATAAAAACTAATTAAAAAATATACCTTCATAGACATAAGTCACACTATGACCAGAGATAGGCAATACCATCACTAAAGGTTTTCTGTTTCAAAGCAGCAATACATTGAACTAGTGACCAACTCATCAGCTGAGGGATTACTGTAACGTAATCGTTTGACTAAGCCCACATGATGTCTGTATAAACAATAAAAACTAATTAAAAAATATACCTTCATAGACATAAGTCACACTATGACCAGAGATAGGCAATACAAACACTAAAGGTTTTCTGTTTCAAAGCAACAATACATTGAACTAGTGACCAACTCATCAGCTGAGGGATTACTGTAACGTAATCGTTTGACGAAGCCCACATGATGTCTGTATAAACTATAAAAACTAATTAAAAAATATACCTTCATAGACATAAGTCACACTATGACCAGAGATAGGCAATACAAACACTAAAGGTTTTCTGTTTCAAAGCAACAATACATTGAACTAGTGACCAACTCATCAGCTGAGGGATTACTGTAACGTAATCGTTTGACGAAGCCCACATGATGTCTGTATAAACAATAAAAACTAATTAAAAAATATACCTTCATAGACATAAGTCACACTATGACCAGAGATAGGCAATACCAACACTAAAGGTTTTCTGTTTCAAAGCAGCAATACATTGAACTAGTGACCAACTCATCAGCTGAGGGATTACTGTAACGTAATCGTTTGACTAAGCCCACATGATGTCTGTATAAACAATAAAAACTAATTAAAAAATATACCTTCATAGACATAAGTCACACTATGACCAGAGATAGGCAATACAAACACTAAAGGTTTTCTGCTTCAAAGCAACAATACATTGAACTAGTGACCAACTCATCAGCTGAGGGATTACTGTAACGTAATCGTTTGACGAAGCCCACATGATGTCTGTATAAACTATAAAAACTAATTAAAAAATATACCTTCATAGACATAAGTCACACTATGACCAGAGATAGGCAATACAAACACTAAAGGTTTTCTGTTTCAAAGCAACAATACATTGAACTAGTGACCAACTCATCAGCTGAGGGATTACTGTAACGTAATCGTTTGACGAAGCCCACATGATGTCTGTATAAACAATAAAAACTAATTAAAAAATATACCTTCATAGACATAAGTCACACTATGACCAGAGATAGGCAATACCAACACTAAAGGTTTTCTGTTTCAAAGAAACAATACATTGAACTAGTGACCAACTCATCAGCTGAGGGATTACTGTAACGTAATCGTTTGACGAAGCCCACATGATGTCTGTATAAACAATAAAAACTAATTAAAAAATATACCTTTATAGACATAAGTCACACTATGACCAGAGATAGGCAATACCAACACTAAAGGTTTTCTGTTTCAAAGCAGCAATACATTGAACTAGTGACCAACTCATCAGCTGAGGGATTACTGTAACGTAATCGTTTGACGAAGCCCACATGATGTCTGTATAAACAATAAAAACTAATTAAAAATATACCTTCATAGACATAAGTCACACTATGACCAGAGATAGGCAATACCAACACTAAAGGTTTTCTGTTTCAAAGCAGCAATACATTGAACTAGTGACGAACTCATCAGCTGAGGGATTACTGTAACGTAATAGTTTGACGAAGCCCACATGATGTCTGTATAAACAATAAAAACTAATTAAAAATATACCTTCATAGACATAAGTCACACTATGACCAGAGATAGGCAATACAAACACTAAAGGTTTTCTGTTTCAATGCAGGAATACATTGAAATAGTGACCAACTCATCAGCTGAGGGATTACTGTAACGTAATCGTTTGACGAAGCCCACATGATGTCTGTATAAACAATAACAACTAATTAAAAATATACCTTCATAGACATAAGTCACACTATGACCAGAGATAGGCAATACCAACACTAAAGGTTTTCTGTTTCAAAGCAGCAATACATTGAACTAGTGACCAACTCATCAGCTGAGGGATTACTGTAACGTAATCGTTTGACGAAGCCCACATGATGTCTGTATAAACAATAAAAACTAATTAAAAAATATACCTTCATAAGTCACACTATGACCAGAGATAGGCAATACCAACACTAAAGGTTTTCTGTTTCAAAGCAGCAATACATTGAACTAGTGACCAACTCATCAGCTGAGGGATTACTGTAACGTAATCGTTTGACGAAGCCCACATGACGTCTGTATAAACAATAAAAACTAATTAAAAATATACCTTCATAGACATAAGTCACACTATGACCAGAGATAGGCAATACCAACACTAAAGGTTTTCTGTTTCAAAGCAGCAATACATTGAACTAGTGACCAACTCATCAGTTGAGGGATTACTGTAACGTAATCGTTTGAAGAAGCCCACATGATGTCTGTATAAACAATAAAAACTAATTAAAAATATACCTTCATAGACATAAGTCACACTATGACCAGAGATAGGCAATACCAACACTAAAGGTTTTCTGTTTCAAAGCAGCAATACATTGAACTAGTGACCAACTCATCAGCTGAGGGATTACTGTAACGTAATCGTTTGACGAAGCCCACATGATGTCTGTATAAACAATAAAAACTAATTAAAAATATACCTTCATAGACATAAGTCACACTATGACCAGAGATAGGCAATACCAACACTAAAGGTTTTCTGTTTCAAAGCAACAATACATTGAACTAGTAACCAACTCATTAGTTGAGGGATTACTGTAGCTTAATCGTTTGACGAAGCCCACATGATGTCTGTATAAACAATAAAAACTAATTAAAAAATATACCTTCATAGACATAAGTCACACTATGACCAGAGATAGGCAATACCAACACTAAAGGTTTTCTGTTTCAAAGCAACAATACTTTGAACTAGTAACCAACTCATCAGTTGAGGGATTACTGTAGCTTAATCGTTTGACGAAGCCCACATGATGTCTGTATAAACAATAAAAACTAATTAAAAATATACCTTCATAGACATAAGTCACACTATGACCAGAGATAGGCAATACCAACACTAAAGTTTTTCTGTTTCAATGCAGCAATACATTGAACTAGTAACCAACTCATCAGCTGAGGGATTACTGTAACGTAATCGTTTGACGAAGCCCACATGATGTCTGTATAAAAAATAAAAACTAATTAAAAAATATACCTTCATAAGTCACACTATGACCAGAGATAGGCAATACCAACACTAAAGGTTTTCTGTTTCAAAGCAGCAATACATTGAACTAGTGAACAACTCATCAGCTGAGGGATTACTGTAGGTTAATCGTTTGACGAAGCCCACATGATGTCTGTATAAACAATAAAAACTAATTAAAAAATATACCTTCATAGACATAAGTCACACTATGACCAGAGATAGGCAATACCAACACTAAAGGTTTTCTGTTTCAAAGAAACAATACATTGAACTAGTGACCAACTCATCAGCTGAGGGATTACTGTAACGTAATCGTTTGACGAAGCCCACATGATGTCTGTATAAACAATAAAAACTAATTAAAAAATATACCTTTATAGACATAAGTCACACTATGACCAGAGATAGGCAATACCAACACTAAAGGTTTTCTGTTTCAAAGCAGCAATACATTGAACTAGTGACCAACTCATCAGCTGAGGGATTACTGTAACGTAATCGTTTGACGAAGCCCACATGATGTCTGTATAAACAATAAAAACTAATTAAAAATATACCTTCATAGACATAAGTCACACTATGACCAGAGATAGGCAATACCAACACTAAAGGTTTTCTGTTTCAAAGCAGCAATACATTGAACTAGTGACGAACTCATCAGCTGAGGGATTACTGTAACGTAATAGTTTGACGAAGCCCACATGATGTCTGTATAAACAATAAAAACTAATTAAAAATATACCTTTATAGACATAAGTCACACTATGACCAGAGATAGGCAAAACAAACACTAAAGGTTTTCTGTTTCAATGCAGGAATACATTGAAATAGTGACCAACTCATCAGCTGAGGGATTACTGTAACGTAATCGTTTGACGAAGCCCACATGATGTCTGTATAAACAATAACAACTAATTAAGAAAATACCTTCATAGACATAAGTCACACTATGACCAGAGATAGGCAATACCAACACTAAAGGTTTTCTGTTTCAAAGCAGCAATACATTGAACTAGTGACCAACTCATCAGCTGAGGGATTACTGTAACGTAATCGTTTGACGAAGCCCACATAATGTCTGTATAAACAATAAAAACTAATTAAAAATATACCTTCATAGACATAAGTCACACTATGACCAGAGATAGGCAATACAAACACTAAAGGTTTTCTGTTTCAATGCAGCATTACATTGAACTAGTGACCAACTCATCAGTTGAGGGATTACTGTAACGTAATCGTTTGACGAAGCCCACATGATGTCTGTATAAACAATAACAACTAATTAAAAATATACCTTCATAGACATAAGTCACACTATGACCAGAGATAGGCAATACCAACACTAAAGGTTTTCTGTTTCAAAGCAACAATACATTGAACTAGTAACCAACTCATCAGTTGAGGGATTACTGTAGCTTAATCGTTTGACGAATCCCACATGATGTCTGTATAAACAATAAAAACTAATTAAAAAATATACCTTCATAAGTCACACTATGACCAGAGATAGGCAATACCAACACTAAAGGTTTTCTGTTTCAAAGCAGCAATACATTGAACTAGTGACCAACTCATCAGCTGAGGGATTACTGTAACGTAATCGTTTGACGAAGCCCACATGATGTCTGTATAAACAATAAAAACTAATTAAAAAATATACCTTCATAAGTCACACTATGACCAGAGATAGGCAATACCAACACTAAAGGTTTTCTGTTTCAAAGCAGCAATACATTGAACTAGTGACCAACCCATCAGTTGAGGGATTACTGTAACGTAATCGTTTGACGAAGCCCACATGATGTCTGTATAAACAATAAAAACTAATTAAAAATATACCTTCATAGACATAAGTCACACTATGACCAGAGATAGGCAATACCAACACTAAAGGTTTAATGTTTCAAAGCAGCAATACATTGAACTAGTAACCAACTCATCAGTTGAGGGATTACTGTAACGTAATCGTTTGAAGAAGCCCACATGATGTCTGTATAAACAATAAAAACTAATTAAAAATATACCTTCATAGACATAAGTCACACTATGACCAGAGATAGGCAATACCAACACTAAAGGTTTTCTGTTTCAAAGCAGCAATACATTGAACTAGTGACCAACTCATCAGCTGAGGGATTACTGTAACGTAATCGTTTGACGAAGCCCACATGATGTCTGTATAAACAATAAAAACTAATTAAAAATATACCTTCATAGACATAAGTCACACTATGACCAGAGATAGGCAATACCAACACTAAAGGTTTTTTGTTTCAAAGCAACAATACATTGAACTAGTAACCAACTCATTAGTTGAGGGATTACTGTAGCTTAATCGTTTGACGAAGCCCACATGATGTCTGTATAAACAATAAAAACTAATTAAAAAATATACCTTCATAGACATAAGTCACACTATGACCAGAGATAGGCAATACCAACACTAAAGGTTTTCTGTTTCAAAGCAACAATACATTGAACTAGTAACCAACTCATTATTTGAGGGATTACTGTAGCTTAATCGTTTGACGAAGCCCACATGATGTCTGTATAAACAATAAAAACTAATTAAAAAATATACCTTCATAGACATAAGTCACACTATGACCAGAGATAGGCAATACCAACACTAAAGGTTTTCTGTTTCAAAGCAACAATACATTGAACTAGTAACCAACTCATTAGTTGAGGGATTACTGTAGCTTAATCGTTTGACGAAGCCCACATGATGTCTGTATAAACAATAAAAACTAATTAAAAAATATACCTTCATAGACATAAGTCACACTATGACCAGAGATAGGCAATACCAACACTAAAGGTTTTCTGTTTCAAAGCAACAATACATTGAACTAGTAACCAACTCATTAGTTGAGGGATTACTGTAGCTTAATCGTTTGACGAAGCCCACATGATGTCTGTATAAACAATAAAAACTAATTAAAAATATACCTTCATAGACATAAGTCACACTATGACCAGAGATAGGCAATACCAACACTAAAGGTTTTCTGTTTCAAAGCAACAATACATTGAACTAGTAACCAACTCATCAGTTGAGGGATTACTGTAGCTTAATCGTTTGACGAAGCCCACATGATGTCTGTATAAACAATATAAACTAATTAAAAATATACCTTCATAGACATAAGTCACACTATGACCAGAGATAGGCAATACCAACACTAAAGTTTTTCTGTTTCAATGCAGCAATACATTGAACTAGTAACCAACTCATCAGCTGAGGGATTACTGTAACGTAATCGTTTGACGAAGCCCACATGATGTCTGTATAAAAAATAAAAACTAATTAAAAAATATACCTTCATAAGTCACACTATGACCAGAGATAGACAATACCAACACTAAAGGTTTTCTGTTTCAAAGCAGCAATACATTAAACTAGTGAACAACTCATCAGCTGAGGGATTACTGTAGGTTAATCGTTTGACGAAGCCCACATGATGTCTGTATAAACAATAAAAACTAATTAAAAAATATACCTTCATAGACATAAGTCACACTATGACCAGAGATAGGCAATACCAACACTAAAGGTTTTCTGTTTCAAAGCAGCAATACATTAAACTAGTGACCAACTCATCAGCTGAGGGATTACTGTAACGTAATCGTTTGACGAAGCCCACATGATGTCTGTATAAACAATAAAAACTAATTAAAAAATATACCTTCATAGACATAAGTCACACTATGACCAGAGATAGGCAATACCAACACTAAAGGTTTTCTGTTTCAAAGCAACAATACATTGAACTAGTAACCAACTCATTAGTTGAGGGATTACTGTAGCTTAATCGTTTGACGAAGCCCACATGATGTCTGTATAAACAATAAAAACTAATTAAAAAATATACCTTCATAGACATAAGTCACACTATGACCAGAGATAGGCAATACCAACACTAAAGGTTTTCTGTTTCAAAGCAACAATACATTGAACTAGTAACCAACTCATTAGTTGAGGGATTACTGTAGCTTAATCGTTTGACGAAGCCCACATGATGTCTGTATAAACAATAAAAACTAATTAAAAATATACCTTCATAGACATAAGTCACACTATGACCAGAGATAGGCAATACCAACACTAAAGGTTTTCTGTTTCAAAGCAACAATACATTGAACTAGTAACCAACTCATCAGTTGAGGGATTACTGTAGCTTAATCGTTTGACGAAGCCCACATGATGTCTGTATAAACAATAAAAACTAATTAAAAATATACCTTCATAGACATAAGTCACACTATGACCAGAGATAGGCAATACCAACACTAAAGGTTTTCTGTTTCAAAGCAACAATACATTGAACTAGTAACCAACTCATCAGTTGAGGGATTACTGTAACGTAATCGTTTGACGAAGCCCACATGATGTCTGTATAAAAAATAAAAACTAATTAAAAAATATACCTTCATAAGTCACACTATGACCAGAGATAGACAATACCAACACTAAAGGTTTTCTGTTTCAAAGCAGCAATACATTGAACTAGTGAACAACTCATCAGCTGAGGGATTACTGTAGGTTAATCGTTTGACGAAGCCCACATGATGTCTGTATAAACAATAAAAACTAATTAAAAAATATACCTTCATAGACATAAGTCACACTATGACCAGAGATAGGCAATACCAACACTAAAGGTTTTCTGTTTCAAAGCAGCAATACATTGAACTAGTGACCAACTCATCAGCTGAGGGATTACTGTAACGTAATCGTTTGACTAAGCCCACATGATGTCTGTATAAACAATAAAAACTAATTAAAAAATATACCTTCATAGACATAAGTCACACTATGACCAGAGATAGGCAATACCAACACTAAAGGTTTTCTGTTTCAAAGCAGCAATACATTGAACTAGTGACCAACTCATCAGCTGAGGGATTACTGTAACGTAATCGTTTGACTAAGCCCACATGATGTCTGTATAAACAATAAAAACTAATTAAAAAATATACCTTCATAGACATAAGTCACACTATGACCAGAGATAGGCAATACCAACACTAAAGGTTTTCTGTTTCAATGCAGCAATACATTGAACTAGTGACCAACTCATCAGCTGAGGGATTACTGTAACGTAATCGTTTAGGCCGAGTTTTGTAATCATAAAAGTAGGGAACAGTCATAAACAACAAAATAATAAAAGAAAATTATAACAATGTTAAGCAACAAAAAATTAGGAGATATATATTTTATTTAAATACTTTCAATACTGGATAATATGTCCAATTGGAGGAAGAGGAATCATTCAGAAATGTTACATATCGGTTTACAATATAGTGGTATTAACATAAAACTCTACTTTGTTAAACTGTGTAACACGTGTAAATCATTGATATATAGAATCAGAACGTCCAAGGAGTAGGTTTGGTGTTAAATTATGCTTTTATATATTTATTTAGTCGTTCCGGTTTTGTTTTTGGATTAATATAGTATGTAGCTCCTTGGTTATTTGTAACTCGTGTAATGTTTAGTTTATTTTAGAAACCTTATCTTTATTCACAATTTAATTATTCTGTACACTTTGATAAGACTCACCGAGTCAATGTTTTCCTTTACCAATTGTATTTTACGATTTTACTTGCTGTCTATTCAAATCGTTCTAATGGAGACAGGCTAAATTAAAGTTCTCGTTTGTATTAAAAAATAAATAATAATTTTAAAAATATTACACCATTAAAACTTCACTTATCACAAGTCTGACAACATTAAATTAAACACAAACGGTTCATATCTTGTACAAATTGTAAGAGCAACTCCAGGTCAAATACACACTAGTTTTGTATATTTACTTATTTGATTCTATTGACCAATATCAAGAAATTAAATTTAAAATGTAGCACATTTTAAAACTTTACACGACTTTACTCTTAGAATATAGTTAAAATTTGAAAATATAAAATAAACGAAACAATGCTACTTATAAAACATTTTCACGTTGCTATTAATTTTTAATTTTTATTGTTAAAGGTTTAAACAAGAGTTTAACACAAAAATATTAATGATTGCAGCCCCATGGAGATCTTTCCTGTAATGTAGCTGGTGAAAGACAGAACAGAAGCAGATTCTCACGGTAGGCTAATGAACCCCCCAGCCTTATACATTCAGAAAAGGCCTTTCATGGGTTTACGGTTTATCACTGCGTTCCTTTTTGACCTAGTGTTGTCGTGAAACATTTTTATAAACAAATTTTTTTTTTTAACTAGGGCGACTTTTACATTTACTAAAATAACAAATATTTATGCAACATGCTAAGTTGTAAAAAAAAAATCACCATGTTACAAGTAATTTTGTGCTTGTATTTTGTATCTTAATTATGTTGTGATTTTAAGATGATACTGTTTTTGATTTTTGTATATCTTTGTCACTCTCGCTGGTGGGTTATTGTACGCTGTATTGTTTTTTACTAATTCTAAGAAAGTAAAAAGATTTTATTGTAGT
>JBAIZL010000001.1:136830691-136893191 GCA_036971475.1 Prosapia bicincta | reverse complement strand
GGTTACATTCGGCCATGACTACTTTGCACGAGACTTAGCGAACTTGTTTGGTGCATTCAGGTTTGACGGCTTTGAACGGGACTTCACGAATAAGTTGGTTACATTCGGCCATGACTACTTTACACGAGACTTGGTGAACGTGTTTGGTGCATTCAGGTTTGACGGCTTTGAACGGGACTTCACGAATAAGTTGGTTACATTCGGCCATGACTACTTTGCTCGAGACTTAGCGAACTTGTTTGTTGCATTCAGGTTTGACGGCTTTGAACGGGAGTTCACGATTAAGTTGGTTACATTCGGCCATGACGACTTTACACGAGACTTGGCGAACTTGTTTGGTGCATTCAGGTTTGAAGGCTTTGTACGAGACACGAATAAGTTGGTTACATTCGGCCATGACTACTTTGCACGAGACTTGGCGAACTTGTTTGGTGCATTCAGGTTTGAAGGCTTTGTATGAGACACGTATAAGTTGGTTACATTCGGCCATGACTACTTTGCACGAGTCTTTTCTCGAACTTGTTTGGTGCATTCAGGTTTGACGGCTTTGAACGGGACTTCACGAATAAGTTGGTTACATTCGGCCATGACTACTTTGCACGAGACTTGGCGAACTTGTTTGGTGCATTCAGGTTTGACGGCTTTGTTCGAGACTCGAATAAGTTGGTTACATTCGGCCATGACTACTTTGCACGAGACCTGGCGAACTTGTTTGGTGCATTCAGGTTTGACGGCTTTGAACGGGACTTCACGAATAAGTTGGTTACATTCGGCCATGACTACTTTACACGAGACTTGGTGAACGTGTTTGGTGCATTCAGGTTTGACGGCTTTGAACGGGACTTCACGAATAAGTTGGTTACATTCGGCCATGACTACTTTGCTCGAGACTTGGCGAACTTGTTTGTTGCATTCAGGTTTGACGGCTTTGAACGGGAGTTCACGATTAAGTTGGTTACATTCGGCCATGACGACTTTACACGAGACTTGGCGAACTTGTTTGGTGCATTCAGGTTTGAAGGCTTTGTACGAGACACGAATAAGTTGGTTACATTCGGCCATGACTACTTTGCACGAGACTTGGCGAACTTGTTTGGTGCATTCAGGTTTGACGGCTTTAAACGGGACTTCACGAATAAGTTGGTTACATTCGGCCATGACTACTTTGCACGAGACTTGGCGAACTTGTTTGGTGCATTCAGGTTTGACGGCTTTGTTCGAGACTCGAATAAGTTGGTTACATTCGGCCATGACTACTTTGCACGAGACTTGGCGAACTTGTTTGGTGCATTCAGGTTTGACGGCTTTGAACGGGACTTCACGAATAAGTTGGTTACATTCGGCATGGCGACTTTACACGAGACTTGGTGAACGTGTTTGGTGCATTCAGGTTTGACGGCTTTGAACGGGACTTCACGAATAAGTTGGTTACATTCGGCATGGCGACTTTACACGAGACTTGGCGAACTTGTTTGGTGCATTCAGGTTTGACGGCTTTGAACGGGACTTCACGAATAAGTTAGTTACATTCGGCCATGACGACTTTACACGAGACTTGGCGAACTTGTTTGGTGCATTCAGGTTTGACGGCTTTGTACGAGACTCGAATAAGTTGGTTACATTCGGCCATGACTACTTTGCACGTGACTTGGCGAACTTGTTTGGTGCATTCAGGTTTGACGGCTTTGAACGGGACTTCACGAATAAGTTGGTTACATTCGGCATGGCGACTTTACACGAGACTTGGCGAACTTGTTTGGTGCATTCAGGTTTGACGGCTTTGAACGGGACTTCACGATTAATTTGGTTACATTCGGCCATGACGACTTTACACGAGACTTGGCGAACTTGTTTGGTGCATTCAGGTTTGACGGCTTTGTACGAGACTCGAATAAGTTGTTCACTTTCGGCCATGACTACTTTGCACGAGACTTGGCGAACTTGTTTGGTGCATTCAGGTTTGACGGCTTTGAACGGGACTTCACGAATAAGTTGGTTACATTCGGCCATGACTACTTTGCACGAGACTTGGCGAACTTGTTTGGTGCATTCAGGTTTGACGGCTTTGTTCGAGACTCGAATAAGTTGGTTACATTCGGCCATGACTACTTTGCACGAGACTTGGCGAACTTGTTTGGTGCATTCAGGTTGGACGGCTTTGAACGGGACTTCACGAATAAGTTGGTTACATTCGGCCATGACTACTTTGCACGAGACTTGGCGAACTTGTTTGGTGCATTCAGGTTTGACGGCTTTGTTCGAGACTCGAATAAGTTGGTTTCATTCGGCCATGACTACTTTGCACGAGACTTGGCGAACTTGTTTGGTGCATTCAGGTTTGAAGGCTTTGTACGAGACACGAATAAGTTGGTTACATTCGGCCATGACTACTTTGCACGAGTCTTGGCGAACTTGTTTGGTGCATTCAGGTTTGACGGCTTTGAACGGGACTTCACGAATAAGTTGGTTACATTCGGCCATGACTACTTTGCACGAGACTTGGCGAACTTGTGTGGTGCATTCAGGTTTGACGGCTTTGTTCGAGACTCGAATAAGTTGGTTACATTCGGCCATGACTACTTTGCACGAGACTTTGCGAACTTGTTTGGTGGATTCAGGTTTGACGGCTTTGAACGGGACTTCACGAATAAGTTGGTTACATTCGGCCATGACTACTTTACACGAGACTTGGTGAACGTGTTTGGTGCATTCAGGTTTGACGGCTTTGAACGGGACTTCACGAATAAGTTGGTTACATTCGGCCATGACTACTTTGCTCGAGACTTGGCGAACTTGTTTGTTGCATTCAGGTTTGACGGCTTTGAACGGGAGTTCACGATTAAGTTGGTTACATTCGGCCATGACGACTTTACACGAGACTTGGCGAACTTGTTTGGTGCATTCAGGTTTGAAGGCTTTGTACGAGACACGAATAAGTTGGTTACATTCGGCCATGACTACTTTGCACGAGACTTGGCGAACTTGTTTGGTGCATTCAGGTTTGACGGCTTTGTACGAGACACGAATAAGTTGGTTACATTCGGCCATGACTACTTTGCACGAGACTTGGCGAACTTGTTTGGTGCATTCAGGTTTGACGGCTTTGTACGAGACACGAATAAGTTGGTTACATTCGGCCATGACTACTTTGCACGAGACTTGGCGAACTTGTTTGGTGCATTCAGGTTTGACGGCTTTGTACGAGACACGAATAAGTTGGTTACATTCGGCCATGACTACTTTGCACGAGACTTGGCGAACTTGTTTGGTGCATTCAGGTTTGACGGCTTTGTACGAGACACGAATAAGTTGGTTACATTCGGCCATGACTACTTTGCACGAGACTTGGCGAACTTGTTTGGTGCATTCAGGTTTGACGGCTTTGTACGAGACACGAATAAGTTGGTTACATTCGGCCATGACTACTTTGCAAGAGACTTGGCGAACTTGTTTGGTGCATTCAGGTTTGAAGGCTTTGTACGAGACACGAATAAGTTGGTTACATTCGGCCATGACTACTTTGCACGAGACTTGGCGAACTTGTTTGGTGCTTTCAGGTTTGAAGGCTTTGTACGAGACACGAATAAGTTGGTTACATTCGGCCATGACTACTTTGCACGAGACTTGGCGAACTTGTTTGGTGCATTCAGGTTTGACGGCTTTGTACGAGACACGAATAAGTTGGGTACATTCGGCCATGACTACTTTGCACGAGACTTGGCGAACTTGTTTGGTGCATTCAGGTTTGACGGCTTTGAACGGGACTTCACGAATAAGTTAGTTACATTCGGCCATGACGACTTTACACGAGACTTGGCGAACTTGTTTGGTGCATTCAGGTTTGACGGCTTTGTACGAGACTCGAATAAGTTGGTTACATTCGGCCATGACTACTTTGCACGTGACTTGGCGAACTTGTTTGGTGCATTCAGGTTTGACGGCTTTGAACGGGACTTCACGAATAAGTTGGTTACATTCGGCATGGCGACTTTACACGAGACTTGGCGAACTTGTTTGGTGCATTCAGGTTTGACGGCTTTGAACGGGACTTCACGATTAATTTGGTTACATTCGGCCATGACGACTTTACACGAGACTTGGCGAACTTGTTTGGTGCATTCAGGTTTGACGGCTTTGTACGAGACTCGAATAAGTTGGTCACTTTCGGCCATGACTACTTTGCACGAGACTTGGCGAACTTGTTTGGTGCATTCAGGTTTGACGGCTTTGAACGGGACTTCACGAATAAGTTGGTTACATTCGGCCATGACTACTTTGCACGAGACTTGGCGAACTTGTTTGGTGCATTCAGGTTTGACGGCTTTGTTCGAGACTCGAATAAGTTGGTTACATTCGGCCATGACTACTTTGCACGAGACTTGGCGAACTTGTTTGGTGCATTCAGGTTGGACGGCTTTGAACGGGACTTCACGAATAAGTTGGTTACATTCGGCCATGACTACTTTGCACGAGACTTGGCGAACTTGTTTGGTGCATTCAGGTTTGACGGCTTTGTTCGAGACTCGAATAAGTTGGTTTCATTCGGCCATGACTACTTTGCACGAGACTTGGCGAACTTGTTTGGTGCATTCAGGTTTGAAGGCTTTGTACGAGACACGAATAAGTTGGTTACATTCGGCCATGACTACTTTGCACGAGTCTTGGCGAACTTGTTTGGTGCATTCAGGTTTGACGGCTTTGAACGGGACTTCACGAATAAGTTGGTTACATTCGGCCATGACTACTTTGCACGAGACTTGGCGAACTTGTGTGGTGCATTCAGGTTTGACGGCTTTGTTCGAGACTCGAATAAGTTGGTTACATTCGGCCATGACTACTTTGCACGAGACTTTGCGAACTTGTTTGGTGGATTCAGGTTTGACGGCTTTGAACGGGACTTCACGAATAAGTTGGTTACATTCGGCCATGACTACTTTACACGAGACTTGGTGAACGTGTTTGGTGCATTCAGGTTTGACGGCTTTGAACGGGACTTCACGAATAAGTTGGTTACATTCGGCCATGACTACTTTGCTCGAGACTTGGCGAACTTGTTTGTTGCATTCAGGTTTGACGGCTTTGAACGGGAGTTCACGATTAAGTTGGTTACATTCGGCCATGACGACTTTACACGAGACTTGGCGAACTTGTTTGGTGCATTCAGGTTTGAAGGCTTTGTACGAGACACGAATAAGTTGGTTACATTCGGCCATGACTACTTTGCACGAGACTTGGCGAACTTGTTTGGTGCATTCAGGTTTGACGGCTTTGTACGAGACACGAATAAGTTGGTTACATTCGGCCATGACTACTTTGCACGAGACTTGGCGAACTTGTTTGGTGCATTCAGGTTTGACGGCTTTGTACGAGACACGAATAAGTTGGTTACATTCGGCCATGACTACTTTGCACGAGACTTGGCGAACTTGTTTGGTGCATTCAGGTTTGACGGCTTTGTACGAGACACGAATAAGTTGGTTACATTCGGCCATGACTACTTTGCACGAGACTTGGCGAACTTGTTTGGTGCATTCAGGTTTGACGGCTTTGTACGAGACACGAATAAGTTGGTTACATTCGGCCATGACTACTTTGCACGAGACTTGGCGAACTTGTTTGGTGCATTCAGGTTTGACGGCTTTGTACGAGACACGAATAAGTTGGTTACATTCGGCCATGACTACTTTGCACGAGACTTGGCGAACTTGTTTGGTGCATTCAGGTTTGAAGGCTTTGTACGAGACACGAATAAGTTGGTTACATTCGGCCATGACTACTTTGCACGAGACTTGGCGAACTTGTTTGGTGCTTTCAGGTTTGAAGGCTTTGTACGAGACACGAATAAGTTGGTTACATTCGGCCATGACTACTTTGCACGAGACTTGGCGAACTTGTTTGGTGCATTCAGGTTTGACGGCTTTGTACGAGACACGAATAAGTTGGGTACATTCGGCCATGACTACTTTGCACGAGACTTGGCGAACTTGTTTGGTGCATTCAGGTTTGACGGCTTTGAACGGGACTTCACGAATAAGTTGGTTACATTCGGCCATGACGACTTTACACGAGACTTGGCGAATTTGTTTGGTGCATTCAGTTTTGACGGCTTTGTACGAGACTCGAATACGTTGGTTACATTCGGCCATGACTACTTTGCACGAGACTTGGCGAACGTGTTTGGTGCATTCAGGTTTGACGGCTTTGTACGAGACTCGAATAAGTTGGTCACATTCGGCCATGACTACTTTGCACGAGACTTGGCGAACTTGTTTGGTGCATTCAGGTTTGACGGCTTTGAACGGGACTTCACGAATAAGTTGGTTACATTCGGCCATGACTACTTTGCACGAGACTTGGCGAACTTGTTTGGTGCATTCAGGTTTGACGGCTTTGAACGGGACTTCACGAATAAGTTGGTTACATTCGGCCATGACGACTTTACACGAGACTTGGCGAATTTGTTTGGTGCATTCAGTTTTGACGGCTTTGTACGAGACTCGAATACGTTGGTTACATTCGGCCATGACTACTTTGCACGAGACTTGGCGAACGTGTTTGGTGCATTCAGGTTTGACGGCTTTGTACGAGACTCGAATAAGTTGGTCACATTCGGCCATGACTACTTTGCACGAGACTTGGCGAACTTGTTTGGTGCATTCAGGTTTGACGGCTTTGAACGGGACTTCACGAATAAGTTGGTTACATTCTGCCATGACTACTTTGCACGAGACTTGGCGAACTTGTTTGGTGCATTCAGGTTTGACGGCTTTGTTCGAGACTCGAATAAGTTGGTTACATTCGGCCATGACTACTTTGCACGAGACTTGGCGAACTTGTTTGGTGCATTCAGGTTGGACGGCTTTGAACGGGACTTCACGAATAAGTTGGTTACATTCGGCCATGACTACTTTGCACGAGACTTGGCGAACTTGTTTGGTGCATTCAGGTTTGACGGCTTTGTTCGAGACTCGAATAAGTTGGTTTCATTCGGCCATGACTACTTTGCACGAGACTTGGCGAACTTGTTTGGTGCATTCAGGTTTGAAGGCTTTGTACGAGACACGAATAAGTTGGTTACATTCGGCCATGACTACTTTGCACGAGTCTTGGCGAACTTGTTTGGTGCATTCAGGTTTGACGGCTTTGAACGGGACTTCACGAATAAGTTGGTTACATTCGGCCATGACTACTTTGCACGAGACTTGGCGAACTTGTGTGGTGCATTCAGGTTTGACGGCTTTGTTCGAGACTCGAATAAGTTGGTTACATTCGGCCATGACTACTTTGCACGAGACTTTGCGAACTTGTTTGGTGGATTCAGGTTTGACGGCTTTGAACGGGACTTCACGAATAAGTTGGTTACATTCGGCCATGACTACTTTACACGAGACTTGGTGAACGTGTTTGGTGCATTCAGGTTTGACGGCTTTGAACGGGACTTCACGAATAAGTTGGTTACATTCGGCCATGACTACTTTGCTCGAGACTTGGCGAACTTGTTTGTTGCATTCAGGTTTGACGGCTTTGAACGGGAGTTCACGATTAAGTTGGTTACATTCGGCCATGACGACTTTACACGAGACTTGGCGAACTTGTTTGGTGCATTCAGGTTTGAAGGCTTTGTACGAGACACGAATAAGTTGGTTACATTCGGCCATGACTACTTTGCACGAGACTTGGCGAACTTGTTTGGTGCATTCAGGTTTGACGGCTTTGTACGAGACACGAATAAGTTGGTTACATTCGGCCATGACTACTTTGCACGAGACTTGGCGAACTTGTTTGGTGCATTCAGGTTTGACGGCTTTGTACGAGACACGAATAAGTTGGTTACATTCGGCCATGACTACTTTGCACGAGACTTAGCGAACTTGTTTGGTGCATTCAGGTTTGACGGCTTTGTACGAGACACGAATAAGTTGGTTACATTCGGCCATGACTACTTTGCACGAGACTTGGCGAACTTGTTTGGTGCATTCAGGTTTGACGGCTTTGTACGAGACACGAATAAGTTGGTTACATTCGGCCATGACTACTTTGCACGAGACTTGGCGAACTTGTTTGGTGCATTCAGGTTTGACGGCTTTGTACGAGACACGAATAAGTTGGTTACATTCGGCCATGACTACTTTGCACGAGACTTGGCGAACTTGTTTGGTGCATTCAGGTTTGAAGGCTTTGTACGAGACACGAATAAGTTGGTTACATTCGGCCATGACTACTTTGCACGAGACTTGGCGAACTTGTTTGGTGCTTTCAGGTTTGAAGGCTTTGTACGAGACACGAATAAGTTGGTTACATTCGGCCATGACTACTTTGCACGAGACTTGGCGAACTTGTTTGGTGCATTCAGGTTTGACGGCTTTGTACGAGACACGAATAAGTTGGGTACATTCGGCCATGACTACTTTGCACGAGACTTGGCGAACTTGTTTGGTGCATTCAGGTTTGACGGCTTTGAACGGGACTTCACGAATAAGTTGGTTACATTCGGCCATGACGACTTTACACGAGACTTGGCGAATTTGTTTGGTGCATTCAGTTTTGACGGCTTTGTACGAGACTCGAATACGTTGGTTACATTCGGCCATGACTACTTTGCACGAGACTTGGCGAACGTGTTTGGTGCATTCAGGTTTGACGGCTTTGTACGAGACTCGAATAAGTTGGTCACATTCGGCCATGACTACTTTGCACGAGACTTGGCGAACTTGTTTGGTGCATTCAGGTTTGACGGCTTTGAACGGGACTTCACGAATAAGTTGGTTACATTCGGCCATGACTACTTTGCACGAGACTTGGCGAACTTGTTTGGTGCATTCAGGTTTGACGGCTTTGAACGGGACTTCACGAATAAGTTGGTTACATTCGGCCATGACGACTTTACACGAGACTTGGCGAATTTGTTTGGTGCATTCAGTTTTGACGGCTTTGTACGAGACTCGAATACGTTGGTTACATTCGGCCATGACTACTTTGCACGAGACTTGGCGAACGTGTTTGGTGCATTCAGGTTTGACGGCTTTGTACGAGACTCGAATAAGTTGGTCACATTCGGCCATGACTACTTTGCACGAGACTTGGCGAACTTGTTTGGTGCATTCAGGTTTGACGGCTTTGAACGGGACTTCACGAATAAGTTGGTTACATTCGGCCATGACTACTTTACACGAGACTTGGCGAACTTGTTTGGTGCATTCAGGTTTGAAGGCTTTGTACGAGACACGAATAAGTTGGTTACATTCGGCCATGACTACTTTGCACGAGTCTTGGCGAACTTGTTTGGTGCATTCAGGTTTGACGGCTTTGTTCGAGACTCGAATAAGTTGGTCACATTCGGCCATGACGACTTTGCACGAGACTTGGCGAACGTGTTTGGTGCATCCAGGTTTGACGGCTTTGTACGAGACTCGAATAAGTTGGTCACATTCGGCCATGACTACTTTGCACGAGACTTGGCGAACTTGTTTGGTGCATTCAGGTTTGAGGGCTTTGAACGGGACTTCACGAATAAGTTGGTTACATTCGGCCATGACTACTTTGCACGAGACTTGGCGAACTTGTTTGGTGCATTCAGGTTAGACGGCTTTGTTCGAGACTCGAATAAGTTGGTTACATTCGGCCATGACTACTTTGCACGAGACTTGGCGAACTTGTTTGGTGCATTCAGGTTTGACGGCTTTGAACGGGACTTCACGAATAAGTTGGTTACATTCGGCCATGACTACTTTACACGAGACTTGGTGAACGTGTTTGGTGCATTCAGGTTTGACGGCTTTGAACGGGACTTCACGAATAAGTTGGTTACATTCGGCCATGACTACTTTGCTCGAGAGTTGGCGAACTTGTTTGTTGCATTCAGGTTTGACGGCTTTGAACGGGAGTTCACGATTAAGTTGGTTACATTCGGCCATGACGACTTTACACGAGACTTGGCGAACTTGTTTGGTGCATTCAGGTTTGAAGGCTTTGTACGAGACACGAATAAGTTGGTTACATTCGGCCATGACTACTTTGCACGAGACTTGGCGAACTTGTTTGGTGCATTCAGGTTTGACGGCTTTGAACGGGACTTCACGAATAAGTTGGTTACATTCGGCCATGACTACTTTGCACGAGACTTGGCGAACTTGTTTGGTGCATTCAGGTTTGACGGCTTTGTCCGAGACTCGAATAAGTTGGTTACATTCGGCCATGACTACTTTGCACGAGACTTGGCGAACTTGTTTGGTGCATTCAGGTTTGACGGCTTTGAACGGGACTTCACGAATAAGTTGGTTACATTCGGCATGGCGACTTTACACGAGACTTGGTGAACGTGTTTGGTGCATTCAGGTTACGGCTTTGAACGGGACTTCACGAATAAGTTGGATACATTCGGCATGGCGACTTTACACGAGACTTGGCGAACTTGTTTGGTGCATTCAGGTTTGACGGCTTTGAACGGGACTTCACGAATAAGTTAGTTACATTCGGCCATGACGACTTTACACGAGACTTGGCGAACCTGTTTGGTGCATTCAGGTTTGACGGCTTTGTACGAGACTCGAATAAGTTGGTTACATTCGGCCATGACTACTTTGCACGAGACTTGGCGAACTTGTTTGGTGCATTCAGGTTTGACGGCTTTGAACGGGAGTTCACGATTAAGTTGGTTACATTCGGCCATGACGACTTTACACGAGACTTGGCGAACTTGTTTGGTGCATTCAGGTTTGAAGGCTTTGTACGAGACACGAATAAGTTGGTTACATTCGGCCATGACTACTTTGCACGAGACTTGGCGAACTTGTTTGGTGCATTCAGGTTTGACGGCTTTGTACGAGACACGAATAAGTTGGTTACATTCGGCCATGACTACTTTGCACGAGACTTGGCGAACTTGTTTGGTGCATTCAGGTTTGACGGCTTTGTACGAGACACGAATAAGTTGGTTACATTCGGCCATGACTACTTTGCACGAGACTTGGCGAACTTGTTTGGTGCATTCAGGTTTGACGGCTTTGTACGAGACACGAATAAGTTGGTTACATTCGGCCATGACTACTTTGCACGAGACTTGGCGAACTTGTTTGGTGCATTCAGGTTTGACGGCTTTGTACGAGACACGAATAAGTTGGTTACATTCGGCCATGACTACTTTGCACGAGACTTGGCGAACTTGTTTGGTGCATTCAGGTTTGACGGCTTTGTACGAGACACGAATAAGTTGGTTACATTCGGCCATGACTACTTTGCACGAGACTTGGCGAACTTGTTTGGTGCATTCAGGTTTGAAGGCTTTGTACGAGACACGAATAAGTTGGTTACATTCGGCCATGACTACTTTGCACGAGACTTGGCGAACTTGTTTGGTGCTTTCAGGTTTGAAGGCTTTGTACGAGACACGAATAAGTTGGTTACATTCGGCCATGACTACTTTGCACGAGACTTGGCGAACTTGTTTGGTGCATTCAGGTTTGACGGCTTTGTACGAGACACGAATAAGTTGGGTACATTCGGCCATGACTACTTTGCACGAGCGAACTTGTTTGGTGCATTCAGGTTTGACGGCTTTGAACGGGACTTCACGAATAAGTTGGTTACATTCGGCCATGACGACTTTACACGAGACTTGGCGAATTTGTTTGGTGCATTCAGTTTTGACGGCTTTGTACGAGACTCGAATACGTTGGTTACATTCGGCCATGACTACTTTGCACGAGACTTGGCGAACGTGTTTGGTGCATTCAGGTTTGACGGCTTTGTACGAGACTCGAATAAGTTGGTCACATTCGGCCATGACTACTTTGCACGAGACTTGGCGAACTTGTTTGGTGCATTCAGGTTTGACGGCTTTGAACGGGACTTCACGAATAAGTTGGTTACATTCGGCCATGACTACTTTGCACGAGACTTGGCGAACTTGTTTGGTGCATTCAGGTTTGACGGCTTTGAACGGGACTTCACGAATAAGTTGGTTACATTCGGCCATGACGACTTTACACGAGACTTGGCGAATTTGTTTGGTGCATTCAGTTTTGACGGCTTTGTACGAGACTCGAATACGTTGGTTACATTCGGCCATGACTACTTTGCACGAGACTTGGCGAACGTGTTTGGTGCATTCAGGTTTGACGGCTTTGTACGAGACTCGAATAAGTTGGTCACATTCGGCCATGACTACTTTGCACGAGACTTGGCGAACTTGTTTGGTGCATTCAGGTTTGACGGCTTTGAACGGGACTTCACGAATAAGTTGGTTACATTCGGCCATGACTACTTTGCACGAGACTTGGCGAACTTGCTTGGTGCATTAAGGTTTGACGGCTTTGTTCGAGACTCGAATAAGTTGGTTACATTCGGCCATGACTACTTTGCACGAGACTTGGCGAACTTGTTTGGTGCATTCAGGTTTGAAGGCTTTGTACGAGACACGAATAAGTTGGTTACATTCGGCCATGACTACTTTGCACGAGACTTGGCGAACTTGTTTGGTGCATTCAGGTTTGACGGCTTTGTACGAGACACGAATAAGTTGGGTACATTCGGCCATGACTACTTTGCACGAGACTTGGCGAACTTGTTTGGTGCATTCAGGTTTGACGGCTTTGAACGGGACTTCACGAATAAGTTAGTTACATTCGGCCATGACGACTTTACACGAGACTTGGCGAACTTGTTTGGTGCATTCAGGTTTGACGGCTTTGTACGAGACTCGAATAAGTTGGTTACATTCGGCCATGACTACTTTGCACGTGACTTGGCGAACTTGTTTGGTGGATTCAGGTTTGACGGCTTTGAACGGGACTTCACGAATAAGTTGGTTACATTCGGCCATGACTACTTTACACGAGACTTGGTGAACGTGTTTGGTGCATTCAGGTTTGACGGCTTTGAACGGGACTTCACGAATAAGTTGGTTACATTCGGCCATGACTACTTTGCTCGAGACTTGGCGAACTTGTTTGTTGCATTCAGGTTTGACGGCTTTGAACGGGAGTTCACGATTAAGTTGGTTACATTCGGCCATGACGACTTTACACGAGACTTGGCGAACTTGTTTGGTGCATTCAGGTTTGAAGGCTTTGTACGAGACACGAATAAGTTGGTTACATTCGGCCATGACTACTTTGCACGAGACTTGGCGAACTTGTTTGGTGCATTCAGGTTTGACGGCTTTGTACGAGACACGAATAAGTTGGTTACATTCGGCCATGACTACTTTGCACGAGACTTGGCGAACTTGTTTGGTGCATTCAGGTTTGACGGCTTTGTACGAGACACGAATAAGTTGGTTACATTCGGCCATGACTACTTTGCACGAGACTTGGCGAACTTGTTTGGTGCATTCAGGTTTGACGGCTTTGTACGAGACACGAATAAGTTGGTTACATTCGGCCATGACTACTTTGCACGAGACTTGGCGAACTTGTTTGGTGCATTCAGGTTTGACGGCTTTGTACGAGACACGAATAAGTTGGTTACATTCGGCCATGACTACTTTGCACGAGACTTGGCGAACTTGTTTGGTGCATTCAGGTTTGACGGCTTTGTACGAGACACGAATAAGTTGGTTACATTCGGCCATGACTACTTTGCACGAGACTTGGCGAACTTGTTTGGTGCATTCAGGTTTGAAGGCTTTGTACGAGACACGAATAAGTTGGTTACATTCGGCCATGACTACTTTGCACGAGACTTGGCGAACTTGTTTGGTGCTTTCAGGTTTGAAGGCTTTGTACGAGACACGAATAAGTTGGTTACATTCGGCCATGACTACTTTGCACGAGACTTGGCGAACTTGTTTGGTGCATTCAGGTTTGACGGCTTTGTACGAGACACGAATAAGTTGGGTACATTCGGCCATGACTACTTTGCACGAGACTTGGCGAACTTGTTTGGTGCATTCAGGTTTGACGGCTTTGAACGGGACTTCACGAATAAGTTAGTTACATTCGGCCATGACGACTTTACACGAGACTTGGCGAACTTGTTTGGTGCATTCAGGTTTGACGGCTTTGTACGAGACTCGAATAAGTTGGTTACATTCGGCCATGACTACTTTGCACGTGACTTGGCGAACTTGTTTGGTGCATTCAGGTTTGACGGCTTTGAACGGGACTTCACGAATAAGTTGGTTACATTCGGCATGGCGACTTTACACGAGACTTGGCGAATTTGTTTGGTGCATTCAGGTTTGACGGCTTTGAACGGGACTTCACGATTAATTTGGTTACATTCGGCCATGACGACTTTACACGAGACTTGGCGAACTTGTTTGGTGCATTCAGGTTTGACGGCTTTGTACGAGACTCGAATAAGTTGGTCACTTTCGGCCATGACTACTTTGCACGAGACTTGGCGAACTTGTTTGGTGCATTCAGGTTTGACGGCTTTGAACGGGACTTCACGAATAAGTTGGTTACATTCGGCCATGACTACTTTGCACGAGACTTGGCGAACTTGTTTGGTGCATTCAGGTTTGACGGCTTTGTTCGAGACTCGAATAAGTTGGTTACATTCGGCCATGACTACTTTGCACGAGACTTGGCGAACTTGTTTGGTGCATTCAGGTTGGACGGCTTTGAACGGGACTTCACGAATAAGTTGGTTACATTCGGCCATGACTACTTTGCACGAGACTTGGCGAACTTGTTTGGTGCATTCAGGTTTGACGGCTTTGTTCGAGACTCGAATAAGTTGGTTTCATTCGGCCATGACTACTTTGCACGAGACTTGGCGAACTTGTTTGGTGCATTCAGGTTTGAAGGCTTTGTACGAGACACGAATAAGTTGGTTACATTCGGCCATGACTACTTTGCACGAGTCTTGGCGAACTTGTTTGGTGCATTCAGGTTTGACGGCTTTGAACGGGACTTCACGAATAAGTTGGTTACATTCGGCCATGACTACTTTGCACGAGACTTGGCGAACTTGTGTGGTGCATTCAGGTTTGACGGCTTTGTTCGAGACTCGAATAAGTTGGTTACATTCGGCCATGACTACTTTGCACGAGACTTTGCGAACTTGTTTGGTGGATTCAGGTTTGACGGCTTTGAACGGGACTTCACGAATAAGTTGGTTACATTCGGCCATGACTACTTTACACGAGACTTGGTGAACGTGTTTGGTGCATTCAGGTTTGACGGCTTTGAACGGGACTTCACGAATAAGTTGGTTACATTCGGCCATGACTACTTTGCTCGAGACTTGGCGAACTTGTTTGTTGCATTCAGGTTTGACGGCTTTGAACGGGAGTTCACGATTAAGTTGGTTACATTCGGCCATGACGACTTTACACGAGACTTGGCGAACTTGTTTGGTGCATTCAGGTTTGAAGGCTTTGTACGAGACACGAATAAGTTGGTTACATTCGGCCATGACTACTTTGCACGAGACTTGGCGAACTTGTTTGGTGCATTCAGGTTTGACGGCTTTGTACGAGACACGAATAAGTTGGTTACATTCGGCCATGACTACTTTGCACGAGACTTGGCGAACTTGTTTGGTGCATTCAGGTTTGACGGCTTTGTACGAGACACGAATAAGTTGGTTACATTCGGCCATGACTACTTTGCACGAGACTTGGCGAACTTGTTTGGTGCATTCAGGTTTGACGGCTTTGTACGAGACACGAATAAGTTGGTTACATTCGGCCATGACTACTTTGCACGAGACTTGGCGAACTTGTTTGGTGCATTCAGGTTTGACGGCTTTGTACGAGACACGAATAAGTTGGTTACATTCGGCCATGACTACTTTGCACGAGACTTGGCGAACTTGTTTGGTGCATTCAGGTTTGACGGCTTTGTACGAGACACGAATAAGTTGGTTACATTCGGCCATGACTACTTTGCACGAGACTTGGCGAACTTGTTTGGTGCATTCAGGTTTGAAGGCTTTGTACGAGACACGAATAAGTTGGTTACATTCGGCCATGACTACTTTGCACGAGACTTGGCGAACTTGTTTGGTGCTTTCAGGTTTGAAGGCTTTGTACGAGACACGAATAAGTTGGTTACATTCGGCCATGACTACTTTGCACGAGACTTGGCGAACTTGTTTGGTGCATTCAGGTTTGACGGCTTTGTACGAGACACGAATAAGTTGGGTACATTCGGCCATGACTACTTTGCACGAGACTTGGCGAACTTGTTTGGTGCATTCAGGTTTGACGGCTTTGAACGGGACTTCACGAATAAGTTGGTTACATTCGGCCATGACGACTTTACACGAGACTTGGCGAATTTGTTTGGTGCATTCAGTTTTGACGGCTTTGTACGAGACTCGAATACGTTGGTTACATTCGGCCATGACTACTTTGCACGAGACTTGGCGAACGTGTTTGGTGCATTCAGGTTTGACGGCTTTGTACGAGACTCGAATAAGTTGGTCACATTCGGCCATGACTACTTTGCACGAGACTTGGCGAACTTGTTTGGTGCATTCAGGTTTGACGGCTTTGAACGGGACTTCACGAATAAGTTGGTTACATTCGGCCATGACTACTTTGCACGAGACTTGGCGAACTTGTTTGGTGCATTCAGGTTTGACGGCTTTGAACGGGACTTCACGAATAAGTTGGTTACATTCGGCCATGACGACTTTACACGAGACTTGGCGAATTTGTTTGGTGCATTCAGTTTTGACGGCTTTGTACGAGACTCGAATACGTTGGTTACATTCGGCCATGACTACTTTGCACGAGACTTGGCGAACGTGTTTGGTGCATTCAGGTTTGACGGCTTTGTACGAGACTCGAATAAGTTGGTCACATTCGGCCATGACTACTTTGCACGAGACTTGGCGAACTTGTTTGGTGCATTCAGGTTTGACGGCTTTGAACGGGACTTCACGAATAAGTTGGTTACATTCGGCCATGACTACTTTGCACGAGACTTGGCGAACTTGTTTGGTGCATTCAGGTTTGACGGCTTTGTTCGAGACTCGAATAAGTTGGTTACATTCGGCCATGACTACTTTGCACGAGACTTGGCGAACTTGTTTGGTGCATTCAGGTTGGACGGCTTTGAACGGGACTTCACGAATAAGTTGGTTACATTCGGCCATGACTACTTTGCACGAGACTTGGCGAACTTGTTTGGTGCATTCAGGTTTGACGGCTTTGTTCGAGACTCGAATAAGTTGGTTTCATTCGGCCATGACTACTTTGCACGAGACTTGGCGAACTTGTTTGGTGCATTCAGGTTTGAAGGCTTTGTACGAGACACGAATAAGTTGGTTACATTCGGCCATGACTACTTTGCACGAGTCTTGGCGAACTTGTTTGGTGCATTCAGGTTTGACGGCTTTGAACGGGACTTCACGAATAAGTTGGTTACATTCGGCCATGACTACTTTGCACGAGACTTGGCGAACTTGTGTGGTGCATTCAGGTTTGACGGCTTTGTTCGAGACTCGAATAAGTTGGTTACATTCGGCCATGACTACTTTGCACGAGACTTTGCGAACTTGTTTGGTGGATTCAGGTTTGACGGCTTTGAACGGGACTTCACGAATAAGTTGGTTACATTCGGCCATGACTACTTTACACGAGACTTGGTGAACGTGTTTGGTGCATTCAGGTTTGACGGCTTTGAACGGGACTTCACGAATAAGTTGGTTACATTCGGCCATGACTACTTTGCTCGAGACTTGGCGAACTTGTTTGTTGCATTCAGGTTTGACGGCTTTGAACGGGAGTTCACGATTAAGTTGGTTACATTCGGCCATGACGACTTTACACGAGACTTGGCGAACTTGTTTGGTGCATTCAGGTTTGAAGGCTTTGTACGAGACACGAATAAGTTGGTTACATTCGGCCATGACTACTTTGCACGAGACTTGGCGAACTTGTTTGGTGCATTCAGGTTTGACGGCTTTGTACGAGACACGAATAAGTTGGTTACATTCGGCCATGACTACTTTGCACGAGACTTGGCGAACTTGTTTGGTGCATTCAGGTTTGACGGCTTTGTACGAGACACGAATAAGTTGGTTACATTCGGCCATGACTACTTTGCACGAGACTTGGCGAACTTGTTTGGTGCATTCAGGTTTGACGGCTTTGTACGAGACACGAATAAGTTGGTTACATTCGGCCATGACTACTTTGCACGAGACTTGGCGAACTTGTTTGGTGCATTCAGGTTTGACGGCTTTGTACGAGACACGAATAAGTTGGTTACATTCGGCCATGACTACTTTGCACGAGACTTGGCGAACTTGTTTGGTGCATTCAGGTTTGACGGCTTTGTACGAGACACGAATAAGTTGGTTACATTCGGCCATGACTACTTTGCACGAGACTTGGCGAACTTGTTTGGTGCATTCAGGTTTGAAGGCTTTGTACGAGACACGAATAAGTTGGTTACATTCGGCCATGACTACTTTGCACGAGACTTGGCGAACTTGTTTGGTGCTTTCAGGTTTGAAGGCTTTGTACGAGACACGAATAAGTTGGTTACATTCGGCCATGACTACTTTGCACGAGACTTGGCGAACTTGTTTGGTGCATTCAGGTTTGACGGCTTTGTACGAGACACGAATAAGTTGGGTACATTCGGCCATGACTACTTTGCACGAGACTTGGCGAACTTGTTTGGTGCATTCAGGTTTGACGGCTTTGAACGGGACTTCACGAATAAGTTGGTTACATTCGGCCATGACGACTTTACACGAGACTTGGCGAATTTGTTTGGTGCATTCAGTTTTGACGGCTTTGTACGAGACTCGAATACGTTGGTTACATTCGGCCATGACTACTTTGCACGAGACTTGGCGAACGTGTTTGGTGCATTCAGGTTTGACGGCTTTGTACGAGACTCGAATAAGTTGGTCACATTCGGCCATGACTACTTTGCACGAGACTTGGCGAACTTGTTTGGTGCATTCAGGTTTGACGGCTTTGAACGGGACTTCACGAATAAGTTGGTTACATTCGGCCATGACTACTTTACACGAGACTTGGCGAACTTGTTTGGTGCATTCAGGTTTGAAGGCTTTGTACGAGACACGAATAAGTTGGTTACATTCGGCCATGACTACTTTGCACGAGTCTTGGCGAACTTGTTTGGTGCATTCAGGTTTGACGGCTTTGTTCGAGACTCGAATAAGTTGGTCACATTCGGCCATGACGACTTTGCACGAGACTTGGCGAACGTGTTTGGTGCATCCAGGTTTGACGGCTTTGTACGAGACTCGAATAAGTTGGTCACATTCGGCCATGACTACTTTGCACGAGACTTGGCGAACTTGTTTGGTGCATTCAGGTTTGAGGGCTTTGAACGGGACTTCACGAATAAGTTGGTTACATTCGGCCATGACTACTTTGCACGAGACTTGGCGAACTTGTTTGGTGCATTCAGGTTAGACGGCTTTGTTCGAGACTCGAATAAGTTGGTTACATTCGGCCATGACTACTTTGCACGAGACTTGGCGAACTTGTTTGGTGCATTCAGGTTTGACGGCTTTGAACGGGACTTCACGAATAAGTTGGTTACATTCGGCCATGACTACTTTACACGAGACTTGGTGAACGTGTTTGGTGCATTCAGGTTTGACGGCTTTGAACGGGACTTCACGAATAAGTTGGTTACATTCGGCCATGACTACTTTGCTCGAGAGTTGGCGAACTTGTTTGTTGCATTCAGGTTTGACGGCTTTGAACGGGAGTTCACGATTAAGTTGGTTACATTCGGCCATGACGACTTTACACGAGACTTGGCGAACTTGTTTGGTGCATTCAGGTTTGAAGGCTTTGTACGAGACACGAATAAGTTGGTTACATTCGGCCATGACTACTTTGCACGAGACTTGGCGAACTTGTTTGGTGCATTCAGGTTTGACGGCTTTGAACGGGACTTCACGAATAAGTTGGTTACATTCGGCCATGACTACTTTGCACGAGACTTGGCGAACTTGTTTGGTGCATTCAGGTTTGACGGCTTTGTCCGAGACTCGAATAAGTTGGTTACATTCGGCCATGACTACTTTGCACGAGACTTGGCGAACTTGTTTGGTGCATTCAGGTTTGACGGCTTTGAACGGGACTTCACGAATAAGTTGGTTACATTCGGCATGGCGACTTTACACGAGACTTGGTGAACGTGTTTGGTGCATTCAGGTTACGGCTTTGAACGGGACTTCACGAATAAGTTGGTTACATTCGGCATGGCGACTTTACACGAGACTTGGCGAACTTGTTTGGTGCATTCAGGTTTGACGGCTTTGAACGGGACTTCACGAATAAGTTAGTTACATTCGGCCATGACGACTTTACACGAGACTTGGCGAACCTGTTTGGTGCATTCAGGTTTGACGGCTTTGTACGAGACTCGAATAAGTTGGTTACATTCGGCCATGACTACTTTGCACGAGACTTGGCGAACTTGTTTGGTGCATTCAGGTTTGACGGCTTTGAACGGGAGTTCACGATTAAGTTGGTTACATTCGGCCATGACGACTTTACACGAGACTTGGCGAACTTGTTTGGTGCATTCAGGTTTGAAGGCTTTGTACGAGACACGAATAAGTTGGTTACATTCGGCCATGACTACTTTGCACGAGACTTGGCGAACTTGTTTGGTGCATTCAGGTTTGACGGCTTTGTACGAGACACGAATAAGTTGGTTACATTCGGCCATGACTACTTTGCACGAGACTTGGCGAACTTGTTTGGTGCATTCAGGTTTGACGGCTTTGTACGAGACACGAATAAGTTGGTTACATTCGGCCATGACTACTTTGCACGAGACTTGGCGAACTTGTTTGGTGCATTCAGGTTTGACGGCTTTGTACGAGACACGAATAAGTTGGTTACATTCGGCCATGACTACTTTGCACGAGACTTGGCGAACTTGTTTGGTGCATTCAGGTTTGACGGCTTTGTACGAGACACGAATAAGTTGGTTACATTCGGCCATGACTACTTTGCACGAGACTTGGCGAACTTGTTTGGTGCATTCAGGTTTGACGGCTTTGTACGAGACACGAATAAGTTGGTTACATTCGGCCATGACTACTTTGCACGAGACTTGGCGAACTTGTTTGGTGCATTCAGGTTTGAAGGCTTTGTACGAGACACGAATAAGTTGGTTACATTCGGCCATGACTACTTTGCACGAGACTTGGCGAACTTGTTTGGTGCTTTCAGGTTTGAAGGCTTTGTACGAGACACGAATAAGTTGGTTACATTCGGCCATGACTACTTTGCACGAGACTTGGCGAACTTGTTTGGTGCATTCAGGTTTGACGGCTTTGTACGAGACACGAATAAGTTGGGTACATTCGGCCATGACTACTTTGCACGAGCGAACTTGTTTGGTGCATTCAGGTTTGACGGCTTTGAACGGGACTTCACGAATAAGTTGGTTACATTCGGCCATGACGACTTTACACGAGACTTGGCGAATTTGTTTGGTGCATTCAGTTTTGACGGCTTTGTACGAGACTCGAATACGTTGGTTACATTCGGCCATGACTACTTTGCACGAGACTTGGCGAACGTGTTTGGTGCATTCAGGTTTGACGGCTTTGTACGAGACTCGAATAAGTTGGTCACATTCGGCCATGACTACTTTGCACGAGACTTGGCGAACTTGTTTGGTGCATTCAGGTTTGACGGCTTTGAACGGGACTTCACGAATAAGTTGGTTACATTCGGCCATGACTACTTTGCACGAGACTTGGCGAACTTGTTTGGTGCATTCAGGTTTGACGGCTTTGAACGGGACTTCACGAATAAGTTGGTTACATTCGGCCATGACGACTTTACACGAGACTTGGCGAATTTGTTTGGTGCATTCAGTTTTGACGGCTTTGTACGAGACTCGAATACGTTGGTTACATTCGGCCATGACTACTTTGCACGAGACTTGGCGAACGTGTTTGGTGCATTCAGGTTTGACGGCTTTGTACGAGACTCGAATAAGTTGGTCACATTCGGCCATGACTACTTTGCACGAGACTTGGCGAACTTGTTTGGTGCATTCAGGTTTGACGGCTTTGAACGGGACTTCACGAATAAGTTGGTTACATTCGGCCATGACTACTTTGCACGAGACTTGGCGAACTTGCTTGGTGCATTAAGGTTTGACGGCTTTGTTCGAGACTCGAATAAGTTGGTTACATTCGGCCATGACTACTTTGCACGAGACTTGGCGAACTTGTTTGGTGCATTCAGGTTTGACGGCTTTGAACGGGACTTCACGAATAAGTTGGTTACATTCGGCCATGACTACTTTACACGAGACTTGGCGAACTTGTTTGGTGCATTCAGGTTTGAAGGCTTTGTACGAGACACGAATAAGTTGGTTACATTCGGCCATGACTACTTTGCACGAGTCTTGGCGAACTTGTTTGGTGCATTCAGGTTTGACGGCTTTGTTCGAGACTCGAATAAGTTGGTCACATTCGGCCATGACGACTTTGCACGAGACTTGGCGAACGTGTTTGGTGCATCCAGGTTTGACGGCTTTGTACGAGACTCGAATAAGTTGGTCACATTCGGCCATGACTACTTTGCACGAGACTTGGCGAACTTGTTTGGTGCATTCAGGTTTGAGGGCTTTGAACGGGACTTCACGAATAAGTTGGTTACATTCGGCCATGACTACTTTGCACGAGACTTGGCGAACTTGTTTGGTGCATTCAGGTTAGACGGCTTTGTTCGAGACTCGAATAAGTTGGTTACATTCGGCCATGACTACTTTGCACGAGACTTGGCGAACTTGTTTGGTGCATTCAGGTTTGACGGCTTTGAACGGGACTTCACGAATAAGTTGGTTACATTCGGCATGGCGACTTTACACGAGACTTGGTGAACGTGTTTGGTGCATTCAGGTTACGGCTTTGAACGGGACTTCACGAATAAGTTGGTTACATTCGGCATGGCGATTTTACACGAGACTTGGTGAACGTGTTTGGTGCATTCAGGTTTGACGGCTTTGAACGGGACTTCACGAATAAGTTGGTTACATTCGGCCATGACGACTTTACACGAGACTTGGCGAACTTGTTTGGTGCATTCAGGTTTGACGGCTTTGAACGGGACTTCACGAATAAGTTGGTTACATTCGGCCATGACGACTTTACACGAGACTTGGCGAACTTGTTTGGTGCATTCAGGTTTGACGGCTTTGTACGAGACTCGAATACGTTGGTTACATTCGGCCATGACTACTTTGCACGAGACTTGGCGAATGTGTTTGGTGCATTCAGGTTTGACGGCTTTGAACGGGACTTCACGAATAAGTTGGTTACATTCGGCCATGACTACTTTACACGAGACTTGGTGAACGTGTTTGGTGCATTCAGGTTTGACGGCTTTGAACGGGACTTCACGAATAAGTTGGTTACATTCGGCCATGACTACTTTGCTCGAGACTTGGCGAACTTGTTTGTTGCATTCAGGTTTGACGGCTTTGAACGGGACTTCACGAATAAGTTGGTTACATTCGGCCATGACGACTTTGCACGAGACTTGGCGAACTTGTTTGGTGCATTCAGGTTTGACGGCTTTGTTCGAGACTCGAATAAGTTGGTTACATTCGGCCATGACTACTTTGCACGAGACTTGGCGAACTTGTTTGGTGCATTCTGGTTTGACGGCTTTGAACGGGACTTCACGAATAAGTTGGTTACATTCGGCCATGACTACTTTGCACGAGACTTGGCGAACTTGTTTGGTGCATTCAGGTTTGACGGCTTTGTTCGAGACTCGAATAAGTTGGTTACATTCGGCCATGACTACTTTGCACGAGACTTGGCGAACTTGTTTGGTGCATTCAGGTTTGACGGCTTTGAACGGGACTTCACGAATAAGTTGGTTACATTCGGCCATGACTACTTTGCACGAGACTTGGCGAACTTTTTTGGTGCATTCAGGTTTGACGGCTTTGTTTGAGACTCGAATAAGTTGGTTTCATTCGGCCATGACTACTTTGCACGAGACTTGGCGAACTTGTTTGGTGCATTCAGGTTTGAAGGCTTTGTACGAGACACGAATAAGTTGGTTACATTCGGCCATGACTACTTTGCACGAGTCTTGGCGAACGTGTTTGGTGCATTCAGGTTTGACGGCTTTGAACGGGACTTCACGAATAAGTTGGTTACATTCGGCCATGACTACTTTGCACGAGACTGGGCGAACTTGTGTGGTGCATTCAGGTTTGACGGCTTTGTTCGAGACTCGAATAAGTTGGTTACATTCGGCCATGACTACTTTGCACGAGACTTTGCGAACTTGTTTGGTGGATTCAGGTTTGACGGCTTTGAACGGGACTTCACGAATAAGTTGGTTACATTCGGCCATGACTACTTTACACGAGACTTGGTGAACGTGTTTGGTGCATTCAGGTTTGACGGCTTTGAACGGGACTTCACGAATAAGTTGGTTACATTCGGCCATGACTACTTTGCTCGAGACTTGGCGAACTTGTTTGTTGCATTCAGGTTTGACGGCTTTGAACGGGAGTTCACGATTAAGTTGGTTACATTCGGCCATGACGACTTTACACGAGACTTGGCGAACTTGTTTGGTGCTTTCAGGTTTGAAGGCTTTGTACGAGACACGAATAAGTTGGTTACATTCGGCCATGACTACTTTGCACGAGACTTGGCGAACTTGTTTGGTGCATTCAGGTTTGACGGCTTTGTACGAGACACGAATAAGTTGGTTACATTCGGCCATGACTACTTTGCACGAGACTTGGCGAACTTGTTTGGTGCATTCAGGTTTGACGGCTTTGTACGAGACACGAATAAGTTGGTTACATTCGGCCATGACTACTTTGCACGAGACTTGGCGAACTTGTTTGGTGCATTCAGGTTTGACGGCTTTGTACGAGACACGAATAAGTTGGTTACATTCGGCCATGACTACTTTGCACGAGACTTGGCGAACTTGTTTGGTGCATTCAGGTTTGACGGCTTTGTACGAGACACGAATAAGTTGGTTACATTCGGCCATGACTACTTTGCACGAGACTTGGCGAACTTGTTTGGTGCATTCAGGTTTGAAGGCTTTGTACGAGACACGAATAAGTTGGTTACATTCGGCCATGACTACTTTGCACGAGACTTGGCGAACTTGTTTGGTGCTTTCAGGTTTGAAGGCTTTGTACGAGACACGAATAAGTTGGTTACATTCGGCCATGACTACTTTGCACGAGACTTGGCGAACTTGTTTGGTGCATTCAGGTTTGACGGCTTTGTACGAGACACGAATAAGTTGGTTACATTCGGCCATGACTACTTTGCACGAGACTTGGCGAACTTGTTTGGTGCATTCAGGTTTGACGGCTTTGTACGAGACACGAATAAGTTGGTTACATTCGGCCATGACTACTTTGCACGAGACTTGGCGAACTTGTTTGGTGCATTCAGGTTTGACGGCTTTGTACGAGACACGAATAAGTTGGTTACATTCGGCCATGACTACTTTGCACGAGACTTGGCGAACTTGTTTGGTGCATTCAGGTTTGACGGCTTTGTACGAGACACGAATAAGTTGGTTACATTCGGCCATGACTACTTTGCACGAGACTTGGCGAACTTGTTTGGTGCATTCAATTTGACGGCTTTGTACGAGACACGAATAAGTTGGTTACATTCGGCCATGACTACTTTGCACGAGACTTGGCGAACTTGTTTGGTGCTTTCAGGTTTGACGGCTTTGTACGAGACACGAATAAGTTGGTTACATTCGGCCATGACTACTTTGCACGAGACTTGGCGAACTTGTTTGGTGCATTCAGGTTTGACGGCTTTGTACGAGACACGAATAAGTTGGTTACATTCGGCCATGACTACTTTGCACGAGACTTGGCGAACTTGTTTGGTGCATTCAGGTTTGAAGGCTTTGTACGAGACACGAATAAGTTGGTTACATTCGGCCATGACTACTTTGCACGAGACTTGGCGAACTTGTTTGGTGCTTTCAGGTTTGAAGGCTTTGTACGAGACACGAATAAGTTGGTTACATTCGGCCATGACTACTTTGCACGAGACTTGGCGAACTTGTTTGGTGCATTCAGGTTTGACGGCTTTGTACGAGACACGAATAAGTTGGGTACATTCGGCCATGACTACTTTGCACGAGACTTGGCGAACTTGTTTGGTGCATTCAGGTTTGACGGCTTTGAACGGGACTTCACGAATAAGTTGGTTACATTCGGCCATGACGACTTTACACGAGACTTGGCGAATTTGTTTGGTGCATTCAGTTTTGACGGCTTTGTACGAGACTCGAATACGTTGGTTACATTCGGCCATGACTACTTTGCACGAGACTTGGCGAACGTGTTTGGTGCATTCAGGTTTGACGGCTTTGTACGAGACTCGAATAAGTTGGTCACATTCGGCCATGACTACTTTGCACGAGACTTGGCGAACTTGTTTGGTGCATTCAGGTTTGACGGCTTTGAACGGGACTTCACGAATAAGTTGGTTACATTCGGCCATGACTACTTTGCACGAGACTTGGCGAACTTGTTTGGTGCATTAAGGTTTGACGGCTTTGTTCGAGACTCGAATAAGTTGGTTACATTCGGCCATGACTACTTTGCACGAGACTTGGCGAACTTGTTTGGTGCATTCAGGTTTGACGGCTTTGAACGGGACTTCACGAATAAGTTGGTTACATTCGGCCATGACTACTTTACACGAGACTTGGCGAACTTGTTTGGTGCATTCAGGTTTGAAGGCTTTGTACGAGACACGAATAAGTTGGTTACATTCGGCCATGACTACTTTGCACGAGTCTTGGCGAACTTGTTTGGTGCATTCAGGTTTGACGGCTTTGTTCGAGACTCGAATAAGTTGGTCACATTCGGCCATGACGACTTTGCACGAGACTTGGCGAACGTGTTTGGTGCATCCAGGTTTGACGGCTTTGTACGAGACTCGAATAAGTTGGTCACATTCGGCCATGACTACTTTGCACGAGACTTGGCGAACTTGTTTGGTGCATTCAGGTTTGAGGGCTTTGAACGGGACTTCACGAATAAGTTGGTTACATTCGGCCATGACTACTTTGCACGAGACTTGGCGAACTTGTTTGGTGCATTCAGGTTAGACGGCTTTGTTCGAGACTCGAATAAGTTGGTTACATTCGGCCATGACTACTTTGCACGAGACTTGGCGAACTTGTTTGGTGCATTCAGGTTTGACGGCTTTGAACGGGACTTCACGAATAAGTTGGTTACATTCGGCCATGACTACTTTACACGAGACTTGGTGAACGTGTTTGGTGCATTCAGGTTTGACGGCTTTGAACGGGACTTCACGAATAAGTTGGTTACATTCGGCCATGACTACTTTGCTCGAGACTTGGCGAACTTGTTTGTTGCATTCAGGTTTGACGGCTTTGAACGGGAGTTCACGATTAAGTTGGTTACATTCGGCCATGACGACTTTACACGAGACTTGGCGAACTTGTTTGGTGCATTCAGGTTTGAAGGCTTTGTACGAGACACGAATAAGTTGGTTACATTCGGCCATGACTACTTTGCACGAGACTTGGCGAACTTGTTTGGTGCATTCAGGTTTGACGGCTTTGAACGGGACTTCACGAATAAGTTGGTTACATTCGGCCATGACTACTTTGCACGAGACTTGGCGAACTTGTTTGGTGCATTCAGGTTTGACGGCTTTGTTCGAGACTCGAATAAGTTGGTTACATTCGGCCATGACTACTTTGCACGAGACTTGGCGAACTTGTTTGGTGCATTCAGGTTTGACGGCTTTGAACGGGACTTCACGAATAAGTTGGTTACATTCGGCATGGCGACTTTACACGAGACTTGGTGAACGTGTTTGGTGCATTCAGGTTTGACGGCTTTGAACGGGACTTCACGAATAAGTTGGTTACATTCGGCATGGCGACTTTACACGAGACTTGGCGAACTTGTTTGGTGCATTCAGGTTTGACGGCTTTGAACGGGACTTCACGAATAAGTTGGTTACATTCGGCCATGACTACTTTGCACGAGACTTGGCGAACTTGTTTGGTGCATTCAGGTTTGACGGCTTTGTTCGAGACTCGAATAAGTTGGTTACATTCGGCCATGACTACTTTGCACGAGACTTGGCGAACTTGTTTGGTGCATTCAGGTTTGACGGCTTTGAACGGGACTTCACGAATAAGTTGGTTACATTCGGCATGGCGATTTTACACGAGACTTGGTGAACGTGTTTGGTGCATTCAGGTTTGACGGCTTTGAACGGGACTTCACGAATAAGTTGGTTACATTCGGCCATGACGACTTTACACGAGACTTGGCGAACTTGTTTGGTGCATTCAGGTTTGACGGCTTTGAACGGGACTTCACGAATAAGTTGGTTACATTCGGCCATGACGACTTTACACGAGACTTGGCGAACTTGTTTGGTGCATTCAGGTTTGACGGCTTTGTACGAGACTCGAATACGTTGGTTACATTCGGCCATGACTACTTTGCACGAGACTTGGCGAACGTGTTTGGTGCATTCAGGTTTGACGGCTTTGAACGGGACTTCACGAATAAGTTGGTTACATTCGGCATGGCGACTTTACACGAGACTTGGTGAACGTGTTTGGTGCATTCAGGTTTGACGGCTTTGAACGGGACTTCACGAATAAGTTGGTTACATTCGGCATGGCGACTTTACACGAGACTTGGCGAACTTGTTTGGTGCATTCAGGTTTGACGGCTTTGAACGGGACTTCACGAATAAGTTAGTTACATTCGGCCATGACGACTTTACACGAGACTTGGCGAACTTGTTTGGTGCATTCAGGTTTGACGGCTTTGTACGAGACTCGAATAAGTTGGTTACATTCGGCCATGACTACTTTGCACGAGACTTGGCGAACTTGTTTGGTGCATTCAGGTTTGACGGCTTTGAACGGGACTTCACGAATAAGTTGGTTACATTCGGCCATGACTACTTTGCACGAGACTTGGCGAACTTGTTTGGTGCATTCAGGTTTGACGGCTTTGTTCGAGACTCGAATAAGTTGGTTACATTCGGCCATGACTACTTTGCACGAGACTTGGCGAACTTGTTTGGTGCATTCAGGTTTGACGGCTTTGAACGGGACTTCACGAATAAGTTGGTTACATTCGGCATGGCGATTTTACACGAGACTTGGTGAACGTGTTTGGTGCATTCAGGTTTGACGGCTTTGAACGGGACTTCACGAATAAGTTGGTTACATTCGGCCATGACGACTTTACACGAGACTTGGCGAACTTGTTTGGTGCATTCAGGTTTGACGGCTTTGAACGGGACTTCACGAATAAGTTGGTTACATTCGGCCATGACGACTTTACACGAGACTTGGCGAACTTGTTTGGTGCATTCAGGTTTGACGGCTTTGTACGAGACTCGAATACGTTGGTTACATTCGGCCATGACTACTTTGCACGAGACTTGGCGAACGTGTTTGGTGCATTCAGGTTTGACGGCTTTGAACGGGACTTCACGAATAAGTTGGTTACATTCGGCCATGACTACTTTACACGAGACTTGGTGAACGTGTTTGGTGCATTCAGGTTTGACGGCTTTGAACGGGACTTCACGAATAAGTTGGTTACATTCGGCCATGACTACTTTGCTCGAGACTTGGCGAACTTGTTTGTTGCATTCAGGTTTGACGGCTTTGAACGGGACTTCACGAATAAGTTGGTTACATTCGGCCATGACGACTTTGCACGAGACTTGGCGAACTTGTTTGGTGCATTCAGGTTTGACGGCTTTGTTCGAGACTCGAATAAGTTGGTTACATTCGGCCATGACTACTTTGCACGAGACTTGGCGAACTTGTTTGGTGCATTCTGGTTTGACGGCTTTGAACGGGACTTCACGAATAAGTTGGTTACATTCGGCCATGACTACTTTGCACGAGACTTGGCGAACTTGTTTGGTGCATTCAGGTTTGACGGCTTTGTTCGAGACTCGAATAAGTTGGTTACATTCGGCCATGACTACTTTGCACGAGATTTGGCGAACTTGTTTGGTGCATTCAGGTTTGACGGCTTTGTTCGAGACTCGAATAAGTTGGTTACATTCGGCCATGACTACTTTGCACGAGATTTGGTGAACGTGTTTGGTGCATTCAGGTTTGACGGCTTTGAACGGGACTTCACGAATAAGTTGGTTACATTCGGCCATGACTACTTTGCACGAGACTTGGCGAACTTGTTTGGTGCATTCAGGTTTGACGGCTTTGAACGGGACTTCACGAATAAGTTGGTTACATTCGGCCATGACGACTTTACACGAGACTTGGCGAACTTGTTTGGTGCATTCGTTTTGAATAGGAGTTGACAATGCAGCACAGGCAAGCATTCGAGTGTATCACGATGAGTTTTGTCATTAACATACGCAGCACTATACTTTTACGTGTTTGGTGTGGAACATTTTAAGCAGCTTTAAATTAAAATCTCGAAAGCTTCATTTTCAAAAGACGAATTTCTATTGGAGATTTTAAAAAATCGTCTCCATTGCAGCAACCAATTGCCTTGGGAAGAGGGATTCTGAAAATTTTCTCTACCAGGATTTTACGTTCTTATTGTAATCTATTAATTGAAACGAATTTGGCACTTATAAGAACGTCTGTAACAGTGGGTTGCCTTGCTCCCCGGTTTGTTATCGCTATTTTAGTTCATGTAAAAATATTCTTCCTGGAGATAATATGGCCTTACTTAAATTCTACCTATGTACACAGTTTATTCCTACCCTTTGCAAGCGATAATATCATTTTGTCTAATCGCTTTAAAAAGTTAAAAAATTATATTAAATACAAATTAAGAAACTTCGCATGTACCAAACTCTTATAAGGCGTCATCTCCTTGACAAAATGGAAGTCTTAGTTATTTAAATTTTACATTTATTTAAAAATGTAACGTCGGATTATACAATATAAAATCTAAATATATTGACCAAATAATATAAAATTGTAAATAAAAGCTTACACCCGACATAACGTCAATGCCGAGGAAGTTTCATTGCGCATGCGCTCTTGGTTTACGAAGACTAATCATTACCCTCTTATGGCGGGAACATCGTGCTCAGGCGGCTTAATATATCAGCTGTTATTAAAATAAAAGTTCACTAACTGGCAGCCACTTGCTTCTTCCACCCGGCACGTTTACCCTTTCCGCTCCGTTATAATCGACTGTTTTGCTAGCCATTTTGTTACCACCCGTCGCCACATTAACCCAAATAGGGCTATTTACATAACTTAAACACCACCTTATGACGTTATCCAGACCTTTTGCTGTTCAACAGGAAGCACCTTTAAACAATGTAGCGGTCGGACACTTTGTATCGAATACTCCATCCGGGGACATTTCATTCACACCCACCCCTAACTTTACTGGCGTTTCCTACCCGACGTCCCTCAAGTTGTGCCTCCTTCGGACTTGGTGTCGCTCCAATTGTTCATTTCAATCCATCACTGGGCTATTATTAATATCTGTAATCTAATTTCTTTCCGTTTTTTTTTTGTTTTTATTCAGAAATAAGGCGAAAATTCAGTTAATACTTGATCCTCAGTATGCGACGAAAACAATCATCTTTTATGGAGTAAAATCATTTTGTATTTCTTACGGCTTTCTTCATGTAACTACATTTAATCTTTCTGACCTTTCTTGCGGAAGGTACGGCTCTTTGGTACGCAACTCGACATGTCAGACTTTAGAATAACTTTCATTGCGGGCGTAATATTAAATTCCCATTTTTGTACAGAAATTGTTTTAAAATCCATTATAAACATAAAAGCACAGTATTTATGATGTTTGTTGGCGGTATAAATATTATATTGTTTTTAATAACTTGGAAAAAAATTGGACAAAAGAAAGTCAGCCAGAGAACAGATTCAAATATAGGATAGTTGAGACAGGGGAAAGCTTGTATTAACTTTAAACAGTCTGCAAAGATAAGTCTAGGGTCCGTGTTTAACAATCTACATTGTTTCTGGAAACCTTTTCCAATACGTCTTTCCATGTTATTGTGCATCACCATTACTTCGCAGAAAATTGCGACACGTGGCAATAGTTGGAGGCTCTGTCAAAAGCAAAGAAAAGCCCTTCACTTTGCGAATTAAGAGAAGTGGGGCACCCTTCCACCGCGCCCGCCCTACCCCCAGACTCGGCTGATTTCCAGTCCAATTGGAAGCATTTGCCGCAAACAACTTTGAATTCTGAATTACTTCCCGCCAAGTTAACTTTATATGAGTCATGTTTTCGAGTTTATAACCCCACGTTAGGTCGTGTCTTAATAATTTCAACTTGAGTCTGAGCATTCCCTGAATTAACTGTTGTGAGACATATTAATTTGGTAAAGGGCTTAGAGAGGTGGAAATTTCCCTTTAACGTAGATAATTAGTTTTAATTAAATAGTAAGACAGTAATAAGGCGCCTTGACGTTTTTGACTAGGATGAATCTTCAAAGCAAGCGTTAAGCATGCGTTTAGCAGAGACGTTGCCTTCTTAAGTGGAACATTTTGAGATTTCCTCACGTCTTGAATTGCCAAAGACGGTGGGAATTCTAGCTGTTTATTGATAAAAAATGTTTCAAAACTATACAGCTTCGTTTTTACTCCAACCAAAGGATGTTTCCCTTTTTCTTAGCAGTAGATAACTTACTATTACTTAACCAACACCCGACCGAGACAACTCTGTCATAGAACTCCGTGCCGCATAGCAGTCTCGCCGTTCCCTGCCTGGTATCATCAATATTGAAGTGATTCAGAGTACTCCAGATGGCCAGATGATCTGCCGTAAAACCATCTTCTAAGCAGAGAAGACAGGTAAGGAGTCTGGTAGCAACCTCGACGTGACTTGGAAGGTCACTGGGGATGACATTTGATGTAACGATCAGCCCCTATTCTTTTGCCAGACGCTACTGCTTGCAAAGTTGTCTTCACTCGTCTGATGGTCAGTTTTATAACTGTGTACGAAGATGGATAACTTCAAGGAAGAATCCCCTTGAGGAAGGTCACTGGGGATGGCATTTGATGTTAAGATCAGCCCCTATTCTTTTGCCAGACACTACTGCTTGCACGGTTGTCTTCACTCGTCTGATGGTCAGTTTTATAACTGTGTACGAAGATGGATAACTTCAAGGAAGAATCCCCTTGAGGGAGGTCACTGGGGATGGCATTTGATGTTAAGATTAGCCCCTATTCTTTTGCCAGACGCTACTGCTTGCGCGGTTGTCTTCACTCGTCTGATGGTCAGTTTTATAACTATGTACGAAGATGGATAACTTCAAGGAAGAATCCCCTTGAGGAAGGTCACTGGGGATGGCATTTGATGTTAAGATCAGCCCCTATTCTTTTGCCAAACGCTACTGCTTGCAAGGCTGCTTTGCAAGTTGCGGTATCGCATTCTTGTGATAACGCTGAGTTTGAGTCAGAAAGAAATACCACAATCTTTGTATCGGTGTAAGTTGAAAGCCTTTCAAGAGCAGGACAAATGGCTGCCACATCGTCTCCAAAGTTATTTTTTTTATAAACTGACTGGGAGCTGCTCTTCCCACAAAGATTGTATAGAATCCAGTTCTGCAAAAACAAATGACAAATATGTTAAAAGCAAGATGCGAATATACCATATTTCTATTAGGGCTTAACCCAGACAAGAAGACTACAATAAACATCCTTCTATTTGATCTATCGCTAAATTGGTATAAGCTTTATCACCGTTATGTTGAAGCATAGCTTTGTTAATACTCAGGCTGTATCAGCTCATGTTTACGTGAGCATTTGAACAATAATAAATAGCTTTTAGTGTTAAAAATGTTTTCTTGCGCAACAATGTTATTATGGCAGAAGACCCACATTTCTAGAGGTCTGAGAACGCATGCCTAGATTGCGCCACATGTTTGGTTACCTATAATAAACAGGGTTGCCACATTTCTGGTCGATATAAAACTCAATACAATACTTTACTGTATGTAAAGGTGCTCATTCCAACATATTTATAACGTTTTATAAAGAGTTATATTCAACGTGTTAAACCTCTCATGTTGTCCATCCGCATTTTTAATGACGCGATAGAAGAACAATACTGTAGAGTCCCCATTAGTACACGATTCTGGTAAAATAATTTAGAACGAATATTGGCGTTAAGTTCCTAACAAGAGTCGCTCGTCAAAATCTCCGTTCCCGCTGATTTCGCATTTATTATTGGGTCCCGTAATCAAACAAAGAAAGATAATTAAAAAAAAAAATCACTATATAGAAAATGTTCTAGATTTACTGGAGCGTTATCACTCTTATGTGAATTGAAAAAAAACCAAAATACTATTAGTATTGTTTATTGTAGAAGAAACTAAAAACAAAAATTAGTTCAGCTGAAATGAGTAAACCGTTCAAGGTTTAAAGTTGCTTGTTGTAATCATCTTGAATTCACTGATTAAATTATAATTAAATAATACTTGACTAAATGAATACATAAAGCTTGCTTGGAGTAGAGACTTAGCTTCGTAAAAGGAACGATTGTTAGAAACGCGTCAACAAGTAAGCCGTAAGTATTCAGTTACTTGGGTATTATTTAATTATAATTTAACATTTATTTATTAACATGAGTAAATACTTATTATATTTGTAAATTAAATACAGTATTTACAAATATTATTTTTATTTATTTACATTTAACATTTATTTATTAAATTATATTTAACATTTATTTATTTTTTAACATTTCTTACTTACTATAAGTTAGTTTTTTCAGTAATTTTATTTGATTATACTTTAGCTCTTCAAAAGATAAAATAATCTTGAATACGACTAAGGGGGAATGCTCATAAGTATCAGTGTTTGAAAGTATGGAAAAGTATTTACAAACAGTATAAAACTTGTCGACTCCGAATCAGAGCACAAGAGAATACTGCAGTCGACGTGAGGGAACCTGATCGATCGGTAAAATACCGTCTTTCGTTTTGTTTTACCTTACTTTAAAATTAGTTTGTTTTTCTTAAAATCCACTTGTTTGAAAACTAATCTCATAAAACCCGCCCGAGAGGGAAGTACCGGGGGTTAAGATCACAAAGACAAATATTATGTGGTAGGCGAAATCATTTCAAGTGGAAAATGAAATATTTGCTAAAAAACAATATTTCCTTTTGTCAGAAGTTGAAAGAGAGCATCCAACGTTACACTTTTACAATATTTATTAGAAAAGTAACTTTAGCGAAGTAGGATACGTTTCTATTGCCTTATTTTTGTCTTGGATTTATTAATTTCTTATTTGAAAAGTTTTCCGTTCAGAAGAATTGCAATAAGAAAGAAATTTGAAATTGCTACTTGTGCAAGTATTAACTGTTGGGGATACGTTTCCCGTCGTAGCGTGATCCAAGCTTCGTTTGACGTTATACCTTGATCTGATGTGGCCATTCTTAGAAAGGTTTGTCGTGTGGTCAATACTTCGTTTGACGACATAGCTTAGTCTGGCTTGGCAGTTCGTAGAACCATCTATCGCGTGGTTATAGTTCACTTATCGTCATATAGTATCGGTTCATAAAACTGTCTGTCGCGTGATTAGTTCTGGTTTGAAGTCATAGCGTGTTCTGGCGTGGCGGTTTGACGTCATGACGTGCCGGTTCATAGAAGATCTGACACGTGGTCTATGCAAGGTTTGACGTCATGACGTGGTATGACGTGCCGGCTCATAGAAGATCTGACGCGTGGTCCATGCGAGGTTTAACGTCATAACGGGGTATGACGTGCCGGTTCATAGAAGATCTGACGCGTGGTCCATGCAAGGTTTGACATCATGACGGGGTATGACGTGCCGGTTCACATAAGATGTGAACGTGGTCGATGTTTTGTTTGACGGTTCTTAAAACAGTGAAGCGTAGGGTGTGACGTCATTGCATGGTCTAGCGATGCGGTTCAGAGTAGCACGCATTGTAATTTTCAGGTTTTATTTCATGTCCTTTCGTTTGAGGTTTCGTCTTTTGCCTGGTCCATGCTTTGTTTGACTTCATATCCTGGTTTATCGTGGCGGTTCATAAAATCTTCTGTCGCATTTAAGGCACTTGGTTTGTCGCCATAGAGCTGTAAATCATTGCGGTTTATACAAATGTGTATCACAGTAATCCATGATGACGTCATTTATCGTATAGCCGTCTGTTACGATAGGCAAGATCTGGTTTGGCGTCATAGAGCGACATGTCGTATCGTACAATGTCAAGTAGAGGCCTTTGTCAGTTATAAAAGGTGGTGTATCGCGGTGGTTCAGCTATCCTTTCACGAAACAAAGTGCTCTGTGATGGCGGTTCTGGCTTCACACATATTACATTTATGTGGTGGGATAGTTGGGCATCGTTTAGGTTGTAGAGGTTCAAGAAATATTCAAAAACCTGGCAACGTTTTGGGAAACTGGTGAGGAAATGAAATCGGAACTCGCGGAAATGGAAAACGTAAAAAGAAGTATCTTCAACCAAAATAAAAACGATATTCGTAAGTGTGGTACAGACATGGTTCAGATAGCGTTATTAGGTTGGCTGTTTGCTTGAATATATAGGCTACGTATCGTACATAGATGTAGAGAAACAAATAACAGATTACGGAATTCTTTGAACTTGTAAGCAAGCTCTAAGCAAACGGCGGTGCTACTTGGAGCAACAATATATCTCAGCTAAACTAAAACGGTTCTTGCTAGTTTAGCGTCGTGCGTTTATCTTAAAGAATTCCTCCAGCTTTTCTGTCCTTAAAACCTCTCCTACCATCCATTATAAAATCGTCGACTGCGCTGCACTTTGGAGATTTGACCTTTAGGTACGAAAAAAGAAAGCCATTTTGAATATATGCCCATTTTCCTAGGAATTGTATTATTTCCAAAGTCAAAGACTTGACTAGAAGGTAAAGAGTGTTGGCGATCATCTTATCGTACTCAAAGGTTATTAAGCTAGAGGAAGAGTTGATATACTTGAAACAAAATTGTAGATTCCATTAGTCCAAAGTAAACTGTAGGACGTAGCCAACTATTACAGTAACATTGTTGTACGGCTTAAGAAAGCATTTCCTTCTCACAAACGTTAAGGTTCGAAACTTTCTTGATTGTTTAAGCCACAAGGATTTCCCCCTGAACCCGCAGGACAAAAGGATCGAGCCGGAATTAAATTCGAACCAGGGAGTTATTTGCGGTATAGATTCCACCCCGAACTTCTCAGGATAGCTGTAGCAAATCGAGCAATACTAGTGCGTAGGTCTATTACTGCTACTACTACCGGATTTTATTATTGCTAGCGTTAGACAAATTTCGAAACTGTTTTTTAGGTGTGACAAATATTTAGGTAATGTAAGTTATAGGCCTACATACATTCCGTAGTTACTCAATTGTTAGGTTTTTGCGTTATTTCGATTCGGTTCTTTTTAAAGTTATGTTCACCTTAAGTTCACTTGGGTCTAGAACACTCAGTTATTATATAGATGCAAAGTTGATCACAGATTAGTACTGTGGAAATTCAATCATAATAAATGCTATGCTGTTTGGATTCCGAAAGTATTATTTCCATTCGTAAAGACTGAAATTAGTGGTTGGAGTGAATTTCCACGAACACATTTAGGCATAGATACACACTTGACATAAGTAAAACTACTCTTATGTAATGGAAGAAGAACAATGACATCAAATATCAAGTGACATTTTATTAGAAAACATCATAATAGTGGCTAAATCGTGTGGAAACTATAATAGATCTACTGAAAGGTTGAGTAACAAAAGTTATAAATATTGTGTGTTGGGACGAAACCTAAGGCGGGAAACAATCGAAATCATGAGATTAAGTCCGATTAAAATGCAGATACAGTCATATTAAGATAATATTATTACTAAAAAACTTTGTCAGTATTGAGGGGTAATTATAGATTTTTTAAAAATAGTACATACAAAGTTTATTTATTCAAGATTATTGTTTTGTGAGTTTGATTTAGAGATGTTGAGTTTATTCGTTCGTTTACATAAGAATAGGTTCTTTCCATTCAGTATAGATTAGGGTTCTTAGATTCAGGTTCGATTTGTTTGGTGAAGTTTGAGTATTTAAGTTAAGTTAGGTTAGGTAAGATAATTTCGATAATGTTGAGAGAGGCGCCTTTGGTGTGTTTGTTTTAATATATTAGTTTAGGTTGATTTTCTAGAATATATTATTAGATTCGTTTCGTTAGGTTATTCCGGCTCTGTTAAATCGGTTTTTTAAGTTTTTAGGTTAGATTTGATAATTTCGGTTATGTTGGGTTTGATATATTTTTGGTTATGTTAGATTAGATTGTTTATATTCGGCTTGGTTTATAGGTTGTTCTTATAGGTAATTCTGATAGATAGGTTCGTCATTCGGTTTCGGGTATTACGTTCGTTAGTTAATTTTTTCCATTGAATTGAATCCGTTAGGTTAGGGTCGATCCGGTAGGTTCGTTTTGGTTCTTTAAGTGGTTTTGTCCAATTTTTTATTTCGATTAGGTTGTGTTCATTTACGTCAAGTGCTTTCTATAAGACTACGTTAGGTTTGAAAAGTCTAGAAGATATTTTCCGCTGCTCATTACCAGTAGAAATTAGTGCTGCGGAATATTGGAGTCAGTTTTTATCAATGACGTACGTAGTTTACTTCCTGTTTTATAGCAACAGAGGTGACACGTTTAATAATTCGTTTTAAAAACATAAATTAATATCTTTTTAGAATTTATTGATTGTAATTTGCCATTAATTAATCACTAGAACGCTTACGTGGTGTCATAATGCCTGCAATGTTTGGTGTTGTTGGCGAAAGAAAGTTTGAAAACCCCCTCGGAAATGGATCCGGAAGTGTCACATGTTACGGTTCCCACTAAGCATCCAGTTTTATGGAAACTCGATACGTTCGTCCAAGACAATTGTTTCGAGACTATTGTAACAGACAGATGGTCTTTTCGTAGAATTAATTTCAGTTATGACATTGTTTACAAACGGTTCAAGATATCCGGCCGCTGCTGAGTTGTGAACTCAAGTATGTGTAGTGCTTCAGTACGTGGACGTCATCTACTAAACTACGCAGGCCAAGTATTCATTCTACCAGAATCGATAATTAGGAATGGAATTTTTTTAAATCTAAGTTTATTTTAGCGGTTTCTTTACCTTTACAGTGAAATATTCCGAGAGTGCAGCCGTTAGTAATGCTAGTTAAGTGCATGCAAACTTCCTTCAGAACACAAAAATATTATAAATAAATCTTTAAACAAAACTAAAAAAATACACTACATGGTAGCAAACACAGCATTGTGTCGGGACATTGCAGCTTGTAGGTGCAGCTAATAGTTTGCCACGTCACCGCCTACAATACATGGTAACAAACACAGCATTGTGTCGGGACATTGCAGCTTACAGGTGCAGCTAATAGTTTACCACGGCACCGCCCATACTACATGGTAACTAACTCACCATTGTGTCGGGACATTGCAGCTTGTAGGTGCAGCTGATATTTTTCCACGGCACCGCCCACACGTCATGGTAATAAAAGCATTACCGTGTTGGAAAAGGGAGCGGATAGTTTACATGCGATTTTTCAACCTTAATTCAACCTTTTTTGAAAACTAAAACAGACCTTTTATTGTTTAATGAATGAGTTTTTTAGTGCCGTATGTGTGTTACATTTTGCAACAAAGGTGAATCGGCGAGGGAAATTTAAGTAGGGTTTTTGCACTGGAGAAAGTTATAAATTCTCCTCTGATGTTCGCATTAGAAAAGTAAAAACCTTGTGGGAATTTGTTTATCCCGTAGCAATCTGCACGAGCTTGCATTATTTAACACCAGAGTGCAGAAACAACGCAGCATGGCCGAGCATGGAAGAAACTTTTAACAGCTTTTATTAAGGCGATTCTGTTGTAGTCTGTGCGTGTAAGCATATGTGCGCTTGATACTGTCTTTTCCAAATATAATTTGTATATGCGCGATTTGTGTGAGAAGGTTTTTTTTTAAAATTGTAATCTTGTAATGATGAATTTCTACACTTGAGGATTTATTCTGACATTCTTCAATCTGAATCCAATTCAAATAATTTGTCCAACTATATAAATTCAATTTTAGGTTTATATATATTACGTGGTTTTGACACTGTAACAATGGTACCCAAGATATGGCTGTATCTGTTACCTATATCTATGAACTATCATACAACCTGTTACATAGAAGAGCCTCAGGATTAAGAGGTAATGTGGACCCAGGGTAACTCGGATTGTGCGAAATCTGTCAAAAATAGAGGTAAACATGGAAAACTGTTGAAATTAATGAAAACAGAGTTAAAGTTGTGAAAAAAGACATGAACCGATGAAAAATTAAATTTTCCCTAAACTGAAAATTCATTTAAATTTGCATTTATTAATGAAAAACTTTGTGGAAATAATAAGGGAAAACGTGTAAAACCTGTTTTTACGATTTTATTTTAGAACCGAGAGGGAAAACATAAATACGTAATGTAGTATATATATATATATATATATATATATATATATATATATATATATATATATATTTTTTTTTTTTTTTGTTGCACAAAATCTGTTATTCGGGTCCAGATAATCGAAATTCTATTATACAAGAATCATATTATCAGTAACTCTATAGTGTTTATTTACTTTGCAGACAGGAACAGTAAAAATACGGCGCAATGTAGGGAATCCAACGTAATATTGTTTACTTTGCAACTGTGATCCGGTAACGAAGCGATGGGAGTGATACAATGGCTATTGAATATTTTAAATAATATTGACGCCCGCATGAAGTACGTTTTATTGATTGTGATTTCACTGACCATTCGGAATCACTGGAACTGTAGAAATACGGCAAAGATAATTCGAATTATGTTTTATGTCAATGAATAATGTTGAAGTTGTACGTAATGGGAACATAAGCAAAATATTGGTTTAAAAATTTTATATTTAAAGATGCCTACTTCACGTAATTACATTAGGTTCCTACGTTTGATATCCCGTTTAATTTTACTTATTTCTACCTATTTCACCTTTCCCCCTTATATTAACATCCTCTGGGTACAAAAGGAGATGCTTTTCAGACTATTGTGGGCTTTATATTCATTAGAGAATGACGGAGTCATGTGAAACAACTGTCTGTTTATTTTATTAAAATATTGTGATCGTATTTATATTGATTATTATACTATTTATGTTATTCATAACTGAGCTTTCCCATTTACATTTGTTATTACAAGCAATATTTGTCATACTTTGTTTTAGCTTTTCCCAAGTAAGTAGTCAAATGGAAAAAAACAATATGCCAATGAGGAAACTTTTATGTTTTTCATATCAATAAAAACAAGTATGTATATAGTTATGCATCCATCTATTACGCATAATTCAGGTCATCCAATTTTCCGACGTGAGTTTTTGTACTGTCATACTGTTCTTAATACAATTTGTTTGCCTTTATTCCTTTGGTGTTTAGCATTTCGTTACTAGGAGGGAAATACCTAGCAAGCGACGTACCGGGAGGATAGTGACGTGGGTTCGACAAATGTTTACGGTGGCCCGGGGCAAGTTACTTTGCTTTCTGCGTGCTAAACGTTACTGATTCGAAACGAGATTGTTTTCCCCTTTAGAAATTTCTGAGAACCAGGCATAATTAGTATTTTTTCATTACGTTTATTGCTGAAACAAATAGAAACCCACAACTCTAAAGTTTAAAAGGTTCATTTCTGAGCGGCTGCGCGCGCATAGTTGTATGTGACACTGGGGGCATCCTGCCCAGAGCAATCCGTACGTTGTGCATTATTTAGCTACAAGAAAAGTAATCCTGGTCGAGTGGGATTCATTTTAATATGAACAGACTGTTCCCACACTGTACCCAATGTTAGTTTGTCGCGACAATGATCCCCGTTTAACTCACTATATACTTCTCTTTTAATTTAGTTGTTTAATATTACAAAAGATATGCACTGAAACTAGGGCGTGTTATTGGTGTGTCACTAAGGTCTGTGACCAAATCTGTTGTGAACAGATGGTCCAAATGGATGTATATATTTGCGTAAGGGTTTAGTACACTGCGAATGGGTTTGGTTTTCTTATCGATATAGACCCCTTATCGACCCCGCACTACTGTCGTTCGGAGTATCCCTCTCGGCATGGCTGAAGAGGTGATTGTACCTACTTAGAGAGGGTTAACCCCTACCATCCTTTTCAAAGGTGATACTGACTACCTGGAAATATTGAGAGAGGTTGACTGTCACATTTTACAGTAAAACGGGTTGTGAATGTAAAATTACGTTGCATTTTTAACCTTTAAACGCTGGTTCCGTAACGAAATGACTTAAAAGGAAACTATGTTAGTAAATCAGGTAAAAGCATATTATGAGCGTTCACCCTTACGTCGACCACATTGAAAATATCCTGAATTATGTAGCGTCTTAGAATAGAAGAATAGTATTTCGATATTTCTCTCCTATCTTTGTCCATCTGTATTAGGAGGTGATCACCTCTGTATCTCCCTCATCTCCTAATATCATGACTACATCCTTCACAGGCAATAATAATTAGTAGACTTATATTTCTGTTATGCTCGTTATAAACAGTATGATAATTTCTGCCAACCTTGGAATTGTTAAATTACCACTTGTTGATGCGTTTCCCATTCTGTAAACTGACACTTATTGTAACAAAGTATTTACTCAAGCTATTGATTAAAATTAGTTTAATATATACTTTATCAAAATATAAGAATGCTCGATAACTAAATCTTTGTGAGTGCAAGAATTGTACCTTGTACAAAATTGTAGTGTGGCTTTACTCACTTAGATTTTTTTCTCAACATTTAGATCGATAATTGTAACGACTCTGCGTGCACGCTGTTCCTACTAACGTCGCAATGACACAGTGTTGTCACAGCCAACTCATCAAAGTCCGATTAAGCCTTTAATTTCGCTAAAGTGGAGCAACGCTTTCCTTTAATTACTTACAGACTAAATAAAGCAATCCCGTTGTATCGAAGGTAAAAGGGGGGATAAATGAAGTCAGTAAAACTTTGTCGCCGGGAACGAAGCAAAGATTTATAAGGGAAAAATACTTTGCCGAGTCTTAGCGTTGGGCTCGCCGAGAGAAAGAGCCAGAAGTTTACGACGCGTTTTAGGAGACAAACGGACGTAAAAATACGGATTTCAATTTGCAGCTTTAAACCGTGTTTTGTTTCTAAGCCGTGGAATACGCCATTTTGTGACCGGGATCTGAAAGGCTTCCGGGAGAATGGCGAGAGTCGCAGGCAATCTAGTTCTTGTTGTTTGTCAGCTTTGGCGGTAAGCTTGGTGATTGGACCGACAGTTCTTCGTTCGTAGGAATGTAGTCTCTCTTAGAGATACGCTCCTATTGCATTCCCTGGCTAGACTCCCTTTGTACAGTTTTACTAAATTTCTTCTATTAGCTCACATTCTCCCTATATTATAGGCCTATATCTTGTACAAATATTCAGTTGCTGATAAAAATATGTTTTTTTCATTCAATCAATGAAACTATTGGAAAGAACCTCAATACCACAAAAAATAATCAAAAATAACATATAAAACAAGTTACTTAAGATTAAACCCTTATGTACATTTCGATGACCATGTCATCTTCATCAGAGGGTCTTATTACAAAATTACAATCTAGCAAACAAGAAGTTACAAACTAGAGTGATGACTTTAGTTTGTAACTTCTTGTTTGCTAGATTGTAATTTTGTAATAAGACCGTCTGATGATGATGACATGGTCATCGAAATGTACATAATGTTTTAATCTTAAATAACTTGTTTTATTTGTTATTTTTTATTATTTTTTGTGGTATTGGGGTTTTTTCCAATATTTTCATTGTAATATATTTTACCACTGTGCTCTTAAATTGTGTATCATTTAATCAAGTTCAAATATATTTTTGTAATCCTATAGTTGATGACAGTTGATGACGATACAGTTTTTTGTTTGTAATATTTATGCAATAATTAAATTATAACAATTTGGGGGATCTATATCGGGATTCCACCCGAGTATCTTCATGTTCGACGCCTAGCGTTTTTGGCACTAAGCCAACTTTTCAAATAACTAGAAATTTAATTTTCAAAGATTTATAATAATTTTTCTTTTTTCGTATCTGGTTGTCGTCGAAACCTCCATTGTACAACCTTAAATTGTTGCCATGGTTACCACACAATATCATACATATTGAACCTTGCTTCACAAGAGAAGAATACGAAAGGAAAGCGGAAAGAAACTACAACGCAATGCAAGCGATGAAAATAACAAAAAATGCGAAAATAATAATAGTAGTCAAACACCATGCGTAGAAAGGAAAATGGAAAAGTGCAACTAAATTCGCTTTTAATTTTCCCACTTAATATTGTTATCCTGACACATGTGTATTAATACATATTTATATTAATTGTAATTATAAAATAAAAAAAAAACTAAAATAAAATTTATCTTTGTCGACTTTAGTAGGGACTTAAGTTTTTGTTACTGTTACTTTATATTAATTCAACACTCTTGAGATATTTCTTGCTTATGCATTTATACCCTTAAGCGCTGTCCATCTTAAATGATACAATTACAGTATTTTCTCGTTGTTATTTTCCTTTTAAATCTACTGCAAACGTAAATCTGCACTCCTAGCATAATCTCTTTCCTCACTTATATACTTATACTTTTCTAATGGATGTACTTTTTTCAATGTTATAGGTAAACTTTATCTGTACAAGCGAGTTTCGTTTTGATGAGAATACGATTTTTGGCGCGCTTGCAATAGAAATATTTGACAGAAAAAATATTCCGATTGGCGTTTCGCTAAAATTGTCACTACTTACTGAAATTCTTTTTGCAAACGCGTTTCGCAACAGTCCATTGTCTAGGACGAAACGCGTCTGCTGAGAAATACCAGTAAGTAGTGATATTTTTGTTGTCAAGTGATATGAATAAAAACATTTTTTTTAAACCTTCAAGATGTACATCACAAAAACTGCAAACATATATATAGCTGTATAAATGTGCTGTTTACAACTATTTTGGTAGTCAAATAATTATTAGTTGTTTGTTACTATTGTTATTAAAGTAAGATATATTGTTGTTATTAAATACTTTGTATCATTTAATAAATATACAAATTTTGTATCTGGATAACTCTTGCTACAATTATTTAGCAGAAGGTTAATAATTTAGGCCAAATTTTTATTCCAGTTTTGAAAATCGCTTAGGCGCATCTGGTACTTTTTAAAAACGATTTCAATTGGATTCGTTAAAAACCATTGTATTCAGAACTTCTTCAATATATTTGTGAAGGTTATCAACTCCTTCCTCTTAATATTAAATAGTTTCTAAAAGACTTCTATTAACCATATGCATGTCTGTCAGTCGGCCAATCCCACTGGCTGTATTATTGCAATTTTCTTATACTTTGTAAGTTTTTATATTGAACACTCTTTAATAGTCTAAAAGGTTTTACAACTTTGTAAAACACATTTCATTCATTTTCACGATAAAAAATAAACTATTTTCAGCTAAACGCGTTTCGTTTAACAATTTCATTAGTAAAAAAATTTTTAAGTTGAAATACTTTTGAATTAGATTAAAATTTTTATTGTGAGATAATTTTCTGAAATACATTTTGTATTGTATTGTTCTAATCATCCAAGATGAAAACTACTCATAAAATGAGGGAATTGGTCTACGGAAGGACGGCTACAGAAATTTACCAGGTCACACGTACACACACAACACACACACACACACACACACACACACACTAGCGTTTGCTAGAGAGCAGGTGTTAATCACCTGTCTACCACGTATACATTTCTTTTTTGCATAACGTTTATTTTAATACTAGAACGAAGAATTTAAATATCGTTTAAAGTTTAAAAACGTTGTAGTAATATAGAATCCTTCGCGCGCATGGTTTTTATAATGACAGAAAGTTTGCTATTCTGGCGAAACGTTACAAACTGTATTATCGACTGAACAGTGTTGCCAAGATGTTAGGACCAAGGAGTATTTTCATTGTTTAACTTTGCGCTCAACGAACAGCTGAGTTTTGTTTCAACAATGGAACTTTTAGGTTGTGTATCACATTGTTAAGTCACTGTCTTTGGTACGTTCTAAACATTCGATGATGTTTCACGTAGTTAATTAAAGAAAATTGTTATGGTATTCTCTGCCCTTCATGTTTGTTTACACTTTAATAATACAAGACACTCAAAGAGACAATTTCTTAATCAGCTTTCAGTAATTTCTCCGTTCATTACCTATTTTATATCACTTTAGAAGCTTATTGTTCTTGACTAACAACTTATCTTCTTTATGGCGTTCTGTGTTCTTCATCGTCAGCCATGTCTTTTCACCCCACCTTACCGCTCCATTCTCATGTGTCAGCAAACACACAATTATATATATATATATAATATACAGTATATATTATATATATATATATATATATATATAATATATACAGTAAATATATATATATATATATATATATATATATATATATATATATTAAATATATTAAATATGGTGATATGTTTTCTTGTAATATAGTTATTAAATTAAAAATATTTCAAAAACAAGAATACTTTTAATGAATATATTTATTCTTGATTAATAATTTATTCTTAATAAATAACTATATTCATTAAAAGTATTATTGTTTTTGAAATATTTTTAGTTTATTATTATTATTATTATTATTATTATTATTATTATTATATATATATATATATATATATATATTGTTTTAATTTTTCATTATATCAGACTTCGAGTACCTAACAGTTTGACAACAATTCTGATATCATAAATACACAATAAAATTTAAACCTCTTTGTATTTTTAAAAATTGACTCATTAACAAGTTCACTTGGTTTTCTTAATGTAGTGATTCACCGACTTTTATTCGGTGCAGATAATTTCATATTTTTATACTAAGCAGGAACTGCCTTTTTTTAATTTCTAATTTTGGTAACAAAATTCAGTTGAACACTCATTGTTGTCTCTAAAATTGTAAAATTAAGTCTCTTAAAAATTACAACACTAAATCGAAGCGTGTAACCTATTTCACACGTCAGTTACAATGGTGATTGATATATGCATCATTACATTTATCTTACAACACTATCTTTGGTTTTAGAATTTGTTTTATATTCTTTCAATTAATAAATAAACAATAGCGTAGAAATTAATTTTCATGTCCGGTCTGTGTGACGGCGATTTAACACTGTACGCCAAACGTAGCCCAATCGTTTGCCGCATTGGCTAGAGCAATCCGCGAGGGTTTGCATTATTTAGTGAGTTAAAAAGTTGAAGGTACAACAGACAGAGTTCTTCCACAGAAATAGATCGATTGTTTTAAATAAAAGTGTTTATTATATGTGTTATATCGTGCCTATGTTTTATAGCTACGTGGTATTTTTACTTTACTTCAATCAATGGTTTAACACACTGTGTTAAGGTTAAATATACGAAATGTTGAAATGCAAACGTTATTTCTGTTGTGACACATTCGAATTGGTTTCATAGAGACTTTCCCCATCTTAATAAGTAGTATTTTGGATAAGTAAATCTTGTATATGATTATCCAAAAATGGAAGTTGAGTTTTTTGTTAAAAAAACTACCCCATACCTTAAGAAAATATTTTAAAGTGTCTTGAGCTTATTAAAAAAATACTAATTTGAACAAACTGAACAACACTAAGTAATCATTTATTTTTTTATTCTGTTGTGGAATTACTTGAGGAAAAACAGTAGTTCATTGTTTTATCTTACAACTTTTACAGTTATTGTAGTTTACTAATTGTATAGAGCATTTTAACGATTGTTTGAAATCATTGTGATAATTGATTTTAAAATAAGTCTGACTAATTGTTGCATTTGGTCGGTTACAAAAACAAACCTGGTTGGGTCACCAGTGTAATGACACTCATCAAGTACATGGTGTTTATAATATGTTTTTAACATAATTCTGGCAAAAATGTCGGCCTTGTATATATACCTGTTGTTGGGTGTAATATGTATAGCATCAGTGCTATACGACATTCTGGCGAAACGTCGGAACTGCGTTTTATGCACTAGAAAATGAACTCCGGATAACTATTCATCATATTTTTCCATCCGTGAAGGAAGACATATTGGTAATGACGTAGATACGAAATGACGTCAGAGGCAACTCATCAAAGACCGATTAAGCCTACGCGGAACATTTTGTTATACGTAAGTACAATGCAATGTACAATTGTTAAGACTAAGCAGAATTTTCTCTTTTGAAAGTAAATGCGAATAAAGGCTGGATGAATAAAAAAACTCGCTGGAAATGAAGCAAAGATTTTACACCGTTACATTTTTTCCTTAAGCTGTAACCTGAGAAAAATTACATTTTTCAAGAGACAAAAGACTTTCAAAATAGTGTTCAAATATATCTTTTTATTTAATCTCTCTATTGTTTCTAAATCTAAAAGTTTTAAATGAATCTTAACGTAAATCTATACCTCAATTTGTAACTGGAACGTTTTCCCATTGTTGTGCATTTATTTCCCATGCAAACTGTTAACTTTCTGTGCTGTGCCTGTTCGAGCGCATGCCGGAATGGCTATTATTAGTTTTACTATTGCGACAATACTCGTACTACCATTATTTGTTTATAACAATTTAACTTACAACTAGAGAAATGTCGATAATGACCAGAAGTTACGAAGAAAGATTCACCCATACGGTCGCCTTCGTTCTTATCATTAGGTAACATGATGTGCAAGATCGCATGACGTCATGTATTTATCGGTTTTGAACTTAATCTCCCTTTATTTACTATTTTTTTCCCTCTGGTCCCCTATGGCACGCATTCCATTTGATTATTGTAGAAAAAATAAACAGAAGCACGCAACTGCAGTATTTTTACATCCTGTATATCAGCTATTAATATCCAAATGAATAGTTTTGTATACACTGGAATATTATAATGATTCATGCATGAACGGAAATGTTGATGTGAGGTGGAGTAATTAAACACTACGTATTGATGATGGCCATGAAGAATCGAAGACAATCGAGACCAGACATCGGATAGATCTGCACTGCATCAAGTGCTTGGCTATGAATTCGTAAGAAGCTTGTAATTAAACTTCTACCTCTTTTTGCTTTAAATCTTAGTTGAAATTTAACTACTCAATACGACTTCTCTGCAGTTTCCCAAAGGATCTGGAAATTCAAATATCTAGTATGATCATGTATTTCCATGTTACCTCTGATATGGCTTTCCAATTTGGCTCATGATGCTAGGGTCAAAATCATTGATTGTTAGGAATTGGTATCTCTAGAGAAGATGCTGCATACCCATTTATGATTTTTTGTCTGACGATTCTCTCCCGTTTGGAAAACCTCATGATATCCTTCTTCGTCCTCCTCTCCTTCCAGGCATTTCTCGTTGTAGTAGGGTTTTTATTAAGAAATACTAGGGTCTTTCTCAATAAATGTTCTGAATACTTGAGTTTTGTTATCTTAACAATATCTACCACCTCTATCTCTCCTTCCATTTTTCTGAGTATCTCAGCACTCGTGATTTATTACGACCTTGAGATTTACTGTACTCTGTGATACACCAACACCTTGAAAGATGCCAACATTTTAGCCGTGACGTTCATCAATGTCCACGTTCACAGCCCGTTATAGAAGACTGAGAATACATAGCAACATAGGAGCTACTGTCACCGGCACACTAGAAGAGCCCTAGTGTAGATATGAGTTACGTTCGGTTTTCAGTTCTGCGCGTGCGCTGTCGTTGTATTCCTGAACTACAAACATAACCTAACCGTACGGTAGATTTTTAGTAGTTATATTTTAGTAAGTAATATAAATATTTACAGATAGGTAAAAGTACTAATTTTATTAAGAAAGATTGCAAAAAGTAAATTATATATATTCCCGTTTCTGCATTATAATTTTCTGTAGATCTGACGTTTTGTGTTGGTAATGTTTTTGCAAATGACCTTATCGTTTTGACCTGCCTTGGTCCATAGTTCTTCTCGTGCGTCGGTGACAGTAGTTATCAAGGCGGTTGTGCTTTAAAAAATAAGGTAACAATATCAAGTCAATTAGAGCTTAGCTAGTGAGAACAATTCACAACGGTAAAAAATTAAAGTAGGTTTTCTCTAAATTTCACTACACATTAGTTTATTAAAATACACACTAGTTTCTTGAAACACTACTAGTAGTAGCCAAGAACTGATGAAGGCAACATCGTCGTCGAATCTAGTCTGGTTGTTGTAATAAACTAGTGGGTTTTTTTAAATTAACCAATACTTAGAGTTACCTGTGAAATGAGTGAAATGTTGTTGGGAACGACCTTATCGTTTTGAACTGCCTTGCGCCAGGGCTCATCTCTTGCGCCGATGACAGTAATTGCTAAATCGTGGCTTTTGAAAAAACGGCTCATCCCGATGAACAGTGGTCTTGCCCTCTCTATTAGACTCCTTATTTCTTATGCGTGTTCCCATTACTCATTGAATTTAGTATCAAGATGTATAAATTTTTTTACACTTTCGACTGGCTTTTAGTCACTACTGAGACTGTAGTTAGTAAATTTATTCCTAAATATGACCATAAACGTCATTCTACACATATTAATGTCGAGACGGTACCTTCGACTATATTCTGCAGCAATCATAATTAGTTTTAATAAGTATATATTATAAATATAAAATATAATAATAATTATATTTGTGGTTAGAGTTTTGTATATTATTTATTATTATTAGAGCACAGTAAACTATTCGAAGTAATTGGGATTATATTTAACTTGACACATACGCAGTTGTGTTTTTCATAGGAAAACGAGCACCGAAAGATCTTTATCTACAGGGGAGGATAAAACACGATTATCGTTGGTGAATCGAACCGGGTCCAGTTATAAAAGAATAGTGATACATGCAAAAATGAGACAAAACGTTGCGTTGAAGCTTCTGGATACATAAACCATGGACTTACTTAAAGGAAGAAAAAATAAGCGTCTCTGTGACGATATAAATTTACATTTATATTAAAGTAGGTTGTAAATATGGCTGACTGATACTTTCATCTCGAGTGCGCCATCTTTCTGCAAGTAAAGTAATTAAACTTGAATAGACTCCGTCAATTCGAAATGAAAAGTTGCGTTATTTCATTAGAGTTTAGGCCAGCATTTACATTAGTTGCAGAGTGCATCAGGTGCTGGCTGTACAGCTGCTTTTGACGGCGAGTATACTCTCGTCTAACTTTATTTTATTCTCACTTAAAATCGTGCTTTATATATTAGTTTTAGAAACTTTTAGTCAATTGTGCAACGGAACATTTGCAACGATTTTAAAATTTTTTTAATTTAACATTTTTTAGTGTTTTTAAAACAAACTTTTCCTATGTTTTTACCAAATAGAAAATGTTTAATGAGTTTATTTCTGAAATTTTATTATGTTTAGAGATTAAAATAAACACAAGTTTATATTATTCTAAAAAAACTTGTACGAAGTTAATTTTACCGATTTCCAGTTTTATGAGAAATGCTTGTTGGCTTTACCTTCATAATAGTATATAGAATGCTTTTGAGATTTGTCCATGCAATATTTTATTAGTGAAATATTATTGATGTATTATTTATCGTTAGTTTAACGGTCTCATATCATTGTTTGCAACTTATGTGTAATAGGACCTTGAATCTCTATGTTTATTTCAACTTGATTAATGTTAATGATCTTGCGTAAAATGCTTACAAGATTTATATGAGTGACTCTCTGAATATAACACATGGAAATTATAATAACATCTGTCATTTTAGGTCATTTTATCACAAACTCTCAGATTTAACCATTTAATAGATATTTGTGTAGTTCCTTTCTCGAAGATTTCTAGCGCCTTACTGAACTTCATGCTCCTCCTTCTAGTAACGAAGCTCACGTGACTAAACGATGAAGGCCAGGGTGTTATCGTTGTTTCGAATGGCTCGCGAACTCGATTTACATCACTTTGCATCATTGTTATCAATGTTACTACAAACAGTCGATGAATATGATTAGTGTGTAGGTTCTATTTGGAGTTGTCATTGTGTTTTAAAGTATTTTAATTGATATCGTAAAATAAAACTAGTGAAATGAGGCGATGTTGTTATATAGGGCAACTGTTTTTCAGTGTTTTCCTCGAATTTCAACTTCAACAAAAAAAAAAAAGCAAACTCTGTAAGACGTCAATATGAAAATTGAATTGAATTTTCTCCACCGTGACTAGCCGTTACCACTCTCTACGTAAGAGTGGGAACTTCATTCGGAAGCAAGGTTGAATAGACTTTAGTAAGCTCGATCTGCCTATTTGGAATATGTATTGTCACGACCTCTAATGTGATAATAACGCACAATTTACGAAGTACGTTTCCGTAATGATTGTATCTGTATTCATGACATATATATTGATAGCTACGTTCATGCATACAATAAATCCATTAAGCGAGGTCATTTCGCTATTTTGATTATTCGAATTAACCTGATAGAACACTACAGAGCCTTGGAAGGTGGATGCGATACATTAGCTACCGAGAACAAATGTTATTGATATCTCCAGCGGAAATTATATATACTGACAATATGTGAAAAGAAAATTTAAAACTGTGTCATGAATGAATCTTTCTGGGCTCGTTTATCGGAGATGTCCGTCAGAATAAACTAAGTTGACATCATGATCTTTGTAGTATTTTCAGAACTGTTTTACAAGATTAAAGATAAAACATTGCCTTCAATAAAAAACCGCTTTACCTTTTGATGGGTGTCCTCACCCTATTTGCAAATCCTGTGGTCACTTTTAGTTAAATTGTAAACAAATGTGCATTGTTTACATTGTACTTTCATGTGACAGGTTTTTGCAGTGAAACTAAAAGTAATCCTGCCATAAGAATCCAATGTACAGCCTGTGTAGGATTAAATGGAGTGAAAGAAAAAAAAAATCAGACATTTAATGCAGAAACACGTGCGTTACAGTTACATTTTAATTTAACTAACATTATGTAACAATTATTAAAATTTGAGCTTAGCTTGTGAACACTGGCAATAAATAACAACGAACAGAAACCCTTATTTATTAATTTGTGCTCGTTTCAATGGGGGTTTCATCATCATCAGCCAGTATAACTGCTATTTATTTCTTTAAGTATTACTATAAACCTAAGGCTCTTAAGCTTTCGGTCTTTGCGGCCCCCTTTGTAACCCTGACTTGAGGCCGCGCCCCTCTCGTTTATATTTGGCCAAGAATCACAATCTAAGTATGAAACTGAAGGTAATAAGGCCAATAAAATATCAGATAATTTTATGTAACCATCAATATACATACACACACACACACACACACACATATATATATATATATATATATATATATATATATATATATATATATAAATATTTTAAAACAACATAGGTTATTCAAATACAAGAATATTCAATTATTTATATTCAAAGCTATTCGCTGGTAAACAGTACCAACATCATCAGGAATGAATATTACAATAATGTAAGGTATATATACCTAAAACATATGTTAAATTAGAAATAGAATTGTTGCTAAATTTATACAAATTGCCAAATTTATTTTGTTGCTGTAACATTATAGACATTGAATATAGTATCAAATGTAGAATGTATTTGTATTTGTTCTAATTTTAATTTGTTATTATAATTGTATTTATATATTTCGAATGCTTCATATATATTCATTCTTAATCCCTTATTAATTTCTTTTATAAGTTTCATATTTTCTATATTTGGAAATTGGTGCTTATCAATAATACAATGATTTGCAAAATTTGGATTATATCTTTATTTATATTTATATTTCTGGATTAATATAGGCATTCAAATGTTCTTTATATCTTTCTTTAAATTTTTTCTTGGCTTGACCTATATAAGCTTTATTACGGTTTACGCATTCTAATTTATAAACACCACATTTTCCATGCATACTATTTGTTTTATTATTGTTATTTATTATGTTTATTATTAGTTTTGTCTGCAATTTTGATTTGAAAAATATGAAACTTATAAAAGAAATTAATAAGGGATTAAGAATGAATATATATGAAGCATTCGAAATATATAAATACAATAATAATAACAAATTAATAAAAGAACAAATACAAATACATTCTAAATTTGATACTATATTCAATGTCATTACATTATTGTAATTTTCATTCCTGGTGATGTTGGTACTGTTTACCAACGAAAAGCTTTGAATATAAATTAATAAATATTCTTGTATCTGAATAACCTATGTTGTTTTAAATTAATCAACAAGAAAACGTATTATATATATATATATATATATATATATATATATATATATATATACATATATATATATATATATATATATATATATATATATATATATATATGTATATATATATATACATACATATATATATATATATACATACATATACATATATATATATATATATATATATATATATATATATATATATATATATATATATATATATAACCTTACAACTGATATTGCTGCAATTGTATGGTGATAGACTTGAACCGGGATTTGCACAACATACATTTTTTTAAAATGCTAAAAATGAATAGCGTAGGTAATAATATAATGTTAAAAATATCATACTTTTTCCAATATAACGGAGAAAATGACTATTTAATAAATTAAGAAACCGTGGGCACAGAGACGGTAACTCAATAACAAGGTTCTATCAAGACTAAACATTCTGAATAAAAACAAAGACAGAGTTCAGTAAGCACATGTGACGTCAGTCTAATTGAAGACGGATATCTCTCGTTTGTAGGCAGTTTCAGTACTCTTATCCACGCCCCTGTGAAAACCCTCTAGGCCTCCCAGACCTCAGTCCCCCCCTCAGCTTGAAATCCCCTGTAAACTCAAAATCCTTAACATTTACTGTAAGTACTTTAGTGTGTTTGTAGGTTAGAGTTTAGAATTTCTATACTGTACTCACTCATAACGGGGGCTTTGTTATAAAACGGACTCGAAACGGCGACAGAAAATAATTTAAATTTGGCGATTTGTTATTAGTGTTCTTTATTGCACATTGCACGCTCTTGATGAAATGTCTTCGCAACCAAAGATAAAAGTTTTGTAAAACTATTCGTGAGTGGATACTGAATGCATTAGTCTAATAGATTTATTTTGTTTGTTGCAGCCGACCATCTTTGGAACTGTGGCATCCGATTTGACACCAAAGGAAGGAGGCAACTGTCGAAGGGTGAGTACAAATGCTTATTCTGTTCCGTTTGGACGTCTGATGTCCAGGAAGCTGTTTTAATTAAAACACTCAATTTTTGTAAATTGAGCATTTTTTTTCAAGAAAAAACTATTAGAAATGGTAAAAAATCTTTGCTTTTTGTTTTTAAATGCATTAAAAACTATACGCTTGTCTAATTCTGGACCTTGAACGCTATGTAAAATAAAACATTTCTTATGGTCAAAAAATTTGAAGATTTCAAACAAGAGTTTTTACTACAAGAAATGACTTTCTACAAATTCGCCTCACAAATTCATATGATGTTTAGTGGTTTTCTCATGTACAGTAGCATAATGTTTATCAAAAGAGTCTTGAATTATACAATTTAAAATGCATTTTGTACATTTATTACAATTGTAAAATCTTTTTGTTTGAAATTACAATACGAATATTGTTTAAAAATTACAAATACTTTAGGCTTTTCTTCATTCTTGGATTCCTTAATGTAATTAAAAGTACAATATGATCTGCCGGTTTATATGTGTAGCATGAATTAGTGAATGAGTTGGAAACCAAATTAGTTAAATTAGAGTAATATTTTCGGGCCTTATATATATATATATATATATATATATATATATATATATATATATATATATATATATATATATATATCCTTTTGGTTATAAATGATGTAATATTACATTTTCAGGAAATACGACCACCATTTTATGAACATCATCGTAGGTTTTTACCCTTTAGCTTAGACGATTACGTAGACCCAGTTTCGATTTTCCTGTCTTTTACGTCATATTTCTGTTACATTCCAACCCCCCCCCCCGAATCATCTGTTTTTGATAAAAAAAATGTTTTCAATCCGTAAGAATTAATTTATTGGCCAGTTTGTTTTGAGTTTGGCACATGACTGGTAGTCAGACACAAGTTCAAGTTGCCGACCATTGTTTGGAATAGCATGAGAGAGATTGGCTCGTTGTATATACTCAAAACGGCCCTCACGGACATTCCAGTCGAATTTTCGAATCTATTGCGCGACAATGCTACATATATTTTGCAAGTAGAAGCAATTCTCGACGGCATTTTGCGGCCGCCATTGTTTGTATTGTTTTGTCCCTGCAGTTAACTATTGTTAGGAACAATTTAACAATTCCACTTGCTCCCTTCCTCTGCAATGGAAGGTTTTGTTTAATTTGTCGTAGCTGCACAAGTACACGTTATGCCTTGTTACATTTCTAGGCTTTTCTGTTAGGAGAGTTTTCCGGAAAAAACATTCCAGTGTTCTATAAAAGTAAAACTCCTCGTTCGGGGTCATTTTGTACGCTTTATAACTTTATTTACAAATTTATTTTCGTGTAATTTAAGTGCCTATCGCAGGAGGTAGCACTTTGCGAGCACACCAGTGGAATGCTCGATGTACAGGCTATATTTTTTCTGACAATTCATCCAGTTGGTAGTTTTCCTTTTTGTTTGTTATATTTGGTCGTTTTAATGGTCCGTTTTGTGTCCTTGACCTTCCATCATTGGTGAAGGTCATATAATATAAGTGCGCCATAGCACCTGCCAAAATATTCACTTGACAGTTACGTATAACAAAAGGTAAAATAATAGACATAATTATTTCTAATGTAGGGAGCACTCTTTAGTAAGTATTATTTGAAATCACTATAATACTTATGTTGCAAATAATTTCGTCACATTAATTAAAAAAAAACAAAAAGAAAAAGACAGAAATTATCACATTCTGTTGTTTACGCTTACTACATGTACTATACTACTGTCGAGCAGTAAACAGGTTTACTACCTCTGGTGTGCGACAACAACACTAATGAGTATTTTATGTTATTTGTCACTGATATAAAAGTAGGCCGCATCGTTACTGATATTATTAGTTGTGTCTGATAGTTCTAAATCAGCAACGTATGTTATTTCTTGAAAACATTGTGTAGCCGTGACAGATGGAAGCGGCGCAACTGATATGCGAGATTTCTTGATTTATGCTTCCTTCTTGAAGATTACGTTGACAAATAGCGGGAAAGGGTTTTGTAAACAGCCCTGTGGGATTTACGTGGCCTTCTCCGAAGTAAAATATGTACGTTGAGAAAAATTTTTAAGTTTCATCTGCAGGCGGCGTAAATAACACGTAAACATTTGTTGTGTTTGGGCTGCGCGAAAATTACATCGCTGCAAAATGTTTTCTGAAATTACTGACGCGAATAACGCAATTCTTTTACGGCGTAATATTTTTTTTTCACATTTCTTGTTTAAAATTCCAGAGAGTAACTTGAACCACAGGACAAGAAAGCGATTCAATTTACGTTTTTACGAAGATGTAACTATCTCTGGAAATACATACATTTTATTTTTTACCTTTTAAAACTGCCTTTATTCTGTAATTTGTCTACATAAAGACGAGTTAAAAGATTTAGTCATGTGTACTTATTTTATGACAACTAGGTCTAAATCCTATTTCCATATTATTTATCCTAATTTAATATTGTTTATGCCAAGCAGGAAACTATAAAATAAGCCTAATAGAATTTTTAAGGATTTTCCTTTACATTCTTTTAAATAACTAATCCCCTTCTAATACATTCTCTTACATCATTTACAGTTTAAATTCCTTCAGTTAGTTCACACTCTTGTAATATATATCTTTTAGAAATTTTCAATCGGTAATAAAATACGTTTTATTCATCCATTCAAGTTTAATTAAATTTTTTTAAAACCTTTAGTACATGAAAATTGATGTTAATACGTTTTTTTAAATATTTGTTTGGTAATTAAATTATAAAATTTGAGGGATCTAGCCGGATTCGAACTGAGAATCTTCGTGTTTGAAGCCAGAAGCCCCAATTTCTCCCGCCATCTAGTTGTCGTCGAAACCTTCATTGTACAACCTTAAACTGTTGCCATGATTAACTCACAATATCATAAATAGTGCTCTAGGAAACTAAAATAAAATTTTTCTCTATTAACCTTTGTATCAACTAAATATTTTTTATAACACTTGATTTTTGTTGAGGTTAATTTTCGAAAATCATTCTTGTTTCTACACTTCTGTCTAGCAAGGGTAAATTACATAGATAGTTTCGTGAATTTGTTTTTGTTTAGTACTCTTTGTTTCGAAGCTGTTTTGTGAATTATCTGCGTAAATAAATGTTGTGAAACTATTTTGTTGCGTTATTTGTTGTTAGTTTATTTTCCGCAGATCTTTGTTGTAAAATAGTGTTCTGTAAGGTCATAGTTTTCTGTTGTGAAGTTATTTAATGTTTTTCTTTCGAAAGTTTATTTACGTAGATACTAAATGTGTGGCTAATTTTCAGTAGTTGTTTGTTGTGCATGTTGATCATCGCTTTTAGGATAATTTAATTTAATATTTAATGTGACAATATTTAGTGTATTTCATATATTTGAAAATAATTTTGTCTATTTGACTGTTGTGAAACAGTTTTTTTAAGTAGCTTTTTTATTGTGAGGCAACAATGCAGTTTCCTCAACAGATTAGATATTTTATATATTTGTTAAAGGCTTTGCTAAGAATCTACTAATAATAATTGTATTTTCCCAACGTTTCTGAAACAAATTAGTTTGTTGTACACAAACTCATTTAAAAAAATAATTTCGAAAACAAGAGAAGTAATTTTTTTGTTCGTTTTCCAAATTTAAGGCGTAGAATACAATTTCTTTCTTAAATGAATTATTTCTTTTCATTTTTAATGGGAATTGTTCATCGTAAAAAAAAATTAAATGCTCTACATATGTTTTCAATCGATTTTAGAAGTTTCTACACAATTTGAAATATTAGAATTTTCAATTAAATAAAGGCTTTAAATTTGAAGACTCTCTTGAATAGGATGAAAAAGTCTTTAAAGTGAACTTGATTAAAAGTTGGCCAAGACGGTTTGACTCAGAGCTGACGCCTTTGCAAACAATGCTAAAGACCGTCAGAAACGGTGTTGTCTTTGTCAGTTCTTTGGTTAAATAAAACTTGTTGAAGTTGTCGACATCTCCACCCCCGACGCCAAAGTTTGCGTCAGCTCTGGGAGTTTGGAGAAAAATATGTCCCTGACAGAAAACTCGAATTGCTTGGATCAATGTTTGTATTAAACGTTTGTTCTTACTAACACATGGGGGGGAATGGGTTCAATAGACGTAACCCTGCGTGTATGCTAATGTGTTAATAATACATCGGAGAGAAACGGCTGAGTAGACGTAACCCTGCGTGTATGCTAACGTAGTGTGTTACTAATACATCGGAGAGAAACGGTTGAGTAGACGTAGCCCTGCGTGTATGCTAACGTAATGTGTTACTAATACATCGGAGAGAAACGGTTGAGTAAACGTAGCCCTGCGTGTATGCTAACGTAATGTGTTACTAATACATCGGAGAGAAACGGTTGAATAGACGTAACCTTGAGTGTATGCTAACATAATGTGTTACTAATAAATCGGAGAGAAACGATTGAGTAGACGTAACCCTGCGTGTATGCTAACGTAATGTATTACTAATACATCGGAGAGAAACGGTTGAGTAGACGTAGCCCTGCGTGTATGCTAACGTAATGTGTTACTAATACATCGGAGAGAAACGGTTGAGTAGACGTAACCCTGCGTGTATGCTAACGTAATGTATTACTAATACATCGGAGAGAAACGGTTGAGTAGACGTAGCCCTGCGTGTATGCTAACGTAATGTGTTACTAATACATCGGAGAGAAACGGTTGAGTAGACGTAGCCCTGCGTGTATGCTAACGTAATGTGTTACTAATACATCGGAGAGAAACGGTTGAGTAGACGTAGCCCTGCGTGTATGCTAACGTAATGTGTTACTAATACATCGGAGAGAAACGGTTGAGTAGACGTAGCCCTGCGTGTATGCTAACGTAATGTGTTACTAACACATCGGAGAGAAACGGTTAAATAGACGTGGCCCCGTTTATGTGTGTGGAATGGCTAGAATTTTTCTTCGGGTGGCTTCCTACAACTCTGGTAATGTTTGTGGATTTCAATGTAAACATATGATTTCAATAAAACCCAAAGAAAGACGTCCTTTATCGTCAGATTGGAGGGCCAGGGACGGGGAATCAAGAAAGATCTCAAAAACGACATAACTATCCAGGGAATGCTTTTCTGACCCATTCCATCGAAAATTCAGACTTATGAGCCTTATGAGAGTGTGCGCAAAAGAAAATTATTTAATAATTCGAAGCAGTGGTCTGCGGCAATAGTAACCGCCTGTCCTTTATATTTCTCAAACAAATACGGCCCGATAACCTCTTCACCTTCATCTCCCGCTCACCACACCGCCACTCGAGCGCTGTGTAAAAAGTCTCGTAATGTTTGTGGATTTTCTAAACACCAAAATCTATAGTTCCGTTTGTTTACAAAATCATCAGATGAAAATGTGCTTCGTCGCTCAAAAATAAAACTGCATTCTTTCGCTCAAAAATGCCAGCTCTTGATGGCAAACGTTTTAACGATTTTTGTAATCACCAGGGTTTAGTTGATACACTGAAAGCTTCTACGGACGGAAGTTTAGGTCTTTAATACAAATCTGTATTACTTTAAAAGCAGAAATACCAAGGTTTGAGGCTCGCCTCCCAATATTATCTGGGGTACGAACGGTTTTTGCTAACCTTGGAGGTTTTTTCATTAATGATACCACCTCGGAATCGGCCCACGCTTCGGAACATTTGTGTGCCGGAGGAAGCATTATTGGGTTTGGTTCACAGACTCGCCGTACCGTAAATTTGTCTCATAACAAAAGCGCGGCGCCATATTTCCCATACCTTGATTGTAACTAAAACTTCCAACTTCTTTCTGCCTTTCCCAATTGGCATCCCGCCTCTACTTACCGTGAACATCCCTATACAAAACTTGCGATTCGGGGTAAATACCTTGTTTGTGTGTGTTTATATATATGTATATATATATATATATATATATATATATATATATATATATATATATATATATCCCATCCAGCATTGACGAGGTGAACACACACACACACACACACACACACACACACACACACACACACACACACACACACACACACACACACACAAACACACACACACACACACGCGCACACACACACACACACACACACACACACACACACACACACACACACACTATTTCCATAAAACATCAGTCTTTTAATGCTCAAATATGAGAGCACTGTAATATATCACTTGAAATTCAACTCACGAAAATACCACGTAAGATTTTTTTAAATTACTTTAACCTGGAAACGATAAGTGAAAAATATGTAATTTAAAACGGGTCTTTTATTTGAATTTTTATTCATTTCCTATATATATATATATATATATATATATATATATATATATATATATATATCTTTAAACCTAATAATATATAATTTTATTTATAATTGTAGGAGAACAATTGTTTTATTAGAACAATTCAATATTGTAAGATAAATAAGATTAAAACGCCAATTCTTGAACTCAGTTGCGTATTATTTCACCGGGTCGCAGCACGACTGGCAGTTTCCGTATAATTTTATGAAGTCATATTTCATGAAACGAAAACATGTTGCATGTTGTAGCGGAGTTTATACAGTGTGTGTGCAGTCGCTTCCTGCTTGGTATAAAAATATCTCAGGCAAATATCTTACTCCTGCTTTTGCTTGCTTTGCAATGTTTTCTAACCGAAATACTGACCCCGTTTCTCAGCTTTGATAGTTACTCTTTTCCATAGTTTTATTATCCTTTACTCGATTTTATCTTATTTGGGCTAACACAGGCTTAGGTAACCCAAAGTTGTAGCTATAAAGGACCGACCTGATTCTTCGTGTTAACAAAATAGATGCTTTGTCAGTTCATGTTATTTCAAGTCTTCTTTTGAAAAAAATAAATCTTCTGCTTGTTTCTCAGAAATTGTTTATGGCGACTTCTCGTTAACATTATGTCTTTAGCAATAATTGTCTACGTATGCATCACAGGTCTATATAAAAACACAGATCTATAAAAAATTATAGAGCATTTTATTATTTGAAAATAATAATAAATTGATAAATGTATAATGTGCAGAAAAAATAATAAAAGGTTAGGCCTTTATTTAAAACAGCACAAGTATAACTTTGATTGTTATAAGTGTACAAAAAAAAAACAAAGTGAAATAAATAAATAAATAAGGAGCCATAAATTAAATAATAACATAAAATTAATAAAAAGCCACAAAATAAATAATGGCCTTAATAAAATAAAGAGTTACAAATTAAATAATAGTCTTAATGAAATAAGGAACCACA
>JBAIZL010000001.1:136750691-136823191 GCA_036971475.1 Prosapia bicincta | reverse complement strand
AAACAACAGTTTTCAGTTTAAGAGTAACAGATTGAAACTATTTTGTCTTTTGTGTCTGGAAACTTACTTTGCTAGAATGTAATAGTTAGAAATACTTTGACCACAGTTGAACACATATTGGAAACAGAGATGAATGGAGCGTTTTGTGCTTTGATTCTTTAGTATTATAAGTTAATTTATAATGTTACATTTGTAGGAAGATAAACATCTTGTGTGTTTGTACTTGAAATTCGTCTTACTAACTTTTTTACCATCCTTAATGATATTTTCCAAAATATATCTAATAAAACTTTTATTTCTTTTACATAATTTTGAAGACTTCTAAATAGAAACAAATTATAATTATTAAGATTTAATTTTTAATTATGCCTATATTCACTAACCGTAATTGTTTAACCATGTACATTAATTAGGTTGACATAATTGAGTAGTAATAACTGATACTTCAGTCATTAGAGTAAACCTTAGGAGAAAAACTATAATATACTAACACATGACTAATTTCATTTTGCGTTAATATTGCATATATGTTTCAAGTTATGTATTTAGTTTTATATTTATTTGATTGAGTATTTTAAAGGTATTTGGTGTTAGTATTCTCTATTACTTTAATAAACATCAAACTGTAAACGTACACTGCAGACTCAGATAGGCAAACACGGCGCAACGTAGGCAAATTAACGTCATGTTGGTAACACAGACTTCGGACTTAGATAGGTAAAACACGGCGCTATGTAGGCAATTTAACGTCTAATTGGATATATTGACTGGACTTAAATAGGCAAAACACGGTGCTATGTAGGCAATTTATTGTCATAATGGTAATCTGACAATTACGAAGAGTTGTATAGAAAAACGAAACTGAATTTGTAAGTAGTAAAAAACACGGTTTTTTTGAAAATTGAAAGTTTGTTATTCTCCTTGTTATAACTAAAAAGGTTATAATATAAACGTAAACAAAACTTTTTTCATAAAAACATTTAAAATGTAAAAAATATTGTCTCATATTATTGCTTTGTATTATTATAAATAATCTAATCGTTAACTTCTCTTAGATTATCTTTTGTAAGATTCCAATCGTAACAATGTTCTTGTTTGAACGCTTTCCCAAATAGGCTATGCATTTTAAAACAGTTTGCGAAGGCTTTTCAAATGTACTATTTTCTGCACTAGCATACATATGTTGTCACGGTGGCAAGTGTCCGTTGCTTGTTACGTACATGGTGTTTTATCATTGCTGCGCCATCTTGAAAACTTCATATCGCAACTGCCACTTAGATTTACACAATACTACTATTTCCAAACCGAGCCAACAGAGAGTAGAATCACCATAAAAAATTAGACGAACATACGGTCACCGTTTATAGAATGACTTTGTATAAATAAGCCTAGATAACAGTTTAGTAAAGTGGTATCTCGAACCTTTCAAGTCGGAAATGTCTGTTTGTTTAAGGATAAAGTCTGTTTGTTCAACGTAATTATAAATCCGCTTGGAGCGCCACCGTAGCAGTAAAATGCTCGCTAGATGGCGGTTTATTACGGAAACATTGACTATAGTGCAACAGTACATTATCATTGATTGCATAACCTCTCAGATATCGCGGTTTAATATCGGTAATGCTATTAAACTTTATTGGACTTTAGTGGTAACTGCGATTTCATGGGTCTCGATAATAGCTACTATAGAATATTGCATTAGCTTCCATCAATATTTAAACTGGCAATATTTTAACGTGATTTGTTATTGCTAAGCGAGGGGGTTTAGCCATAGAAGACAGGATATTTCGTGGACGTCTAGTGCTTAGACATTCAATCATTTTACTAATTCCAGGTCCTAGATTTGATTTCCAATGGCCTTGTTATTTAACCTCAGTATCGGTGACTTTGTTCGTTCTCCTGTGGGACTATCATTTTCTTTCAGTTTTTCAAAATCTTTTATTCCGTAGAAGCTCAGTTGCAAAATAAACCCTAAAGGTGTTATGTGAAACTTCGTAATTAAACATTTTAAATATAAGATTCAAGTTTTGTTGAACTCGTCTTTTGGAAAACATAGCCGTATAGGTCGCTGTTAAGAGGTAGGTTTGCTCCTGAGTGAATATCAAGAACTCAGTAACAGTGAATGCGTCTGTTCTGGGAACAGTTTGAACTAAATTTAATTACGAACGGCAGCTTCTGAAGGACAGCTATATTACTTTATAAGTTAAAGTATATATAAAGAGTATCTGAAAAAGGCTGAGATACCCCTTGGCTCTAGCGATCATCAATTGCAGTACTTAAGGTCCGCAGTATAATTGTTTGTCCAGATCATTAAAAATTAACACACCGAAACGCGCTTTAAAACATAAAAATACGAAATATTGATTAATAAACGAAAGAGTTTTATAATTTTGAAACGACGACGTAAAATATATGTAAATGTATCACTGAGTTATGAAAGCAGATTTTATGAACACCGTTGAATGAAGGCAAAGTGATTAGGGTAGGATCTGTGATGTCATTGTTTTTATATTACCGCCACTCCTGGATTTATTGCACATCAAAGTACACAACTCATCTGTGTATTAGCGTCTCGTGTAATAATATCGTACTTGTAATTCGAAATCACGAGAAAACAATAGTTTTTACATATTTCACATATTTACATATTTTTACATCTGTTTCAGTAATATTTTAATACAAAGATATTTAAACATTTTGTCCATTTCGTTTACAAAGAGATATCCAGATAGTATAGTGTAATATTAAATTTATTATCTATGATAATTGTGGACGATATGGTAGATTATAAATGGCATGACCTGAGATTTACACGGACTATATGGTACGGACTATATAAGCGACATGCCCTGAGATATATACGGACGATATGGTAGAATATAAACGACATGCCAGAGATATACACGGACGATTTGGTAGAGTATAAATGACATGCCTGATATATACACAGACGATATGGTAGAATATAAACGACATGCCTGAGATATACATGGACGAATTGGTAGAATATAAACGACATGCCCTGATATGTACACGGACGATATGGTAGATTATAAACGACATACCCAGAGATATAGACGGACGATATGGTGAAATATAAGCGACATGCCCTGAGATATACACGGACGATATGGTAGAATATAAATGACATGCCTGATACATACACAGACGATATGGTAGAATATATACGACATGCCTGAGATATACATGGACGAATTGGTAGAATATAAACGACATGCCCTGATATGTACACGGTCGATATGGTAGATTATAAATGACATACCCTGAGATATAGATGGACGATATGATGAAATATAAGCGACATGCCCTGAAATATACACGGACGATATGGTAGAATATAAATGACATGCCTGAGATATACACGGACGATATGGTAGAATATAAACGACATGCTTCAGATATACATGGACGATATGGTAGAATATAAACGACATGCCCTGATATGTACACGGACGATATGGTAGATTATAAACGACACACCCTGAGATATAGACGGGCGATATGTTGAAATATAAACGACATACCCTGAGATTTACACGCACTATATGGTAGAATATAAACGACATGCCCTGATATATACACGAACGATATGGTAGATTATAAACGACATACCCAGAGATATTGACGGACGATATGGTGAAATATAAACGACATGCCCTGAGATTTACATGGACTATATGGCAGAATATAAACGACATGCCCTGATATATACATGGACGATATGGTAGATTATAAATGACTTACCCTCAGATATACACGAACCATAAGGTGGAATATAAACGACATTTCCTGAGATGGCCATTATCTTCGTTTATAGTTTTGCATTCCTTTCAAAGATATGTGTGCACTTCAAGAGGGAAAAGGGCTCTAGGCATATGCAACATGTGTTCGGTCAAACTGTTTCAGTTCTACTTTTAAATCTCATTAAAATTTGAATTCCCAATAATATTTCAACCTCAATTTAAACACAACTAAAATAAATTCCCCGAAAATTGTAAAACCCTTCTAGTTGCGGCAATAAATCATCACGACTGTACTGGATATGTCCCACGTCATGACAGACAGACAGACAGATGGGTAATTGGTCCCGTTCTGTTGAACGAAGCGAAATGTAAAATAAAACCGTGATTTATTGCTCGACGCTTAATGGAAAACTGATCGCGCAGAACGTGAAAGTAAAGGGTGTTCATGTATACCAACAGTTGAAATAAAGTTATCCCTCTTAATATGAATAACCGAATGGCGTATGCAAATTTCAGAATGTTTTCCCAATCTCAGATAAATCGGATGATAGCGACCTAATAGCGAGATATTGTTTAAGGTCCTATATCACAACACAGACACACACACACGTGCGCGCGCTCTCACACAACAAATTTGTATATATTATTGTAACAAACTTATAGGACATATGCAACTTTATAAAATCGTATTACATTATAGAACAAAACAATTTCTAGAATGCATTTGTTTAACCGTGAACTTTTATAAGCTTTCAAATGGATATACAACTATTTCGACTAAAACCGAACTATGTAGTTTCAATTTTATGATCCCCTTGATGCCCTGGGTTACAAGGTTTGTATAGAAGTTAACCCTTTCCTTTATTTCTAGGGATACATTTCTTAGGGCATAAATTTACCAGTGGTAGCAAATACACCGGGTAAAAGCATGATTCGTTGCTCAGGGTTGTTTGTGTAAAACTATACCACTTCTGTACAACGGAAATGAGCCACCACCCTAACGGCACTAAGGACCTTTGTTGATAGGACATATGAATGGTAGAACTGGTTTCGCTTATGCGTACCTTATTACATAGAGGGAAATTTTCATTGTTTTATCACAAGAATCTCTGCTAATTTGTACCAGAACTAAACTATTGTAAAACGATATAAGTATAAAATTACAAAAATATAAATTGTATTTTTCACTGTTGTATTATAATGAAACAGTAACCCTACTGACATCCTTGTCGTTGCGTTATGACAGGGTATGAAGGGTCTTCGAAAATGGATTTACTTAAAAACATTATTAGAATAAGACGACATGAATTCGACAACGTCTGTTCCGGAAGTTCTCTATAAATGTCAAGTAGATAAAATTGATGTCAGCTAATTAAAATCCGGAAATTGGCAAGATAACGAATCTTGTACCGAGCACTGAGGATATGTTCTGAGGGAAATTATGTTTTAATATTGGAAGCTCATCGGTTAACTTCCCTGTCTTATATCGTCATTCCAACCCACTTAAAAACACTTAAAAATACATTTTTCGTTGTCACATCCCCCATCCGTTTTAGTGTTTGATTAGTCAAAAATCCAGACGTTGATTAGTCTAATGTATGTTTGGGCTCCGCTTCCCTCATTATACTATAAATATATAAAATACTACTAGCATTATCTAATGTAGTATAACCATTACCCAAATTCCATCCTATATTTAGAAAATGCTCGTATCATGTAAAGTATCTTAGTTAATTCTTATTCAAAATATTTACTATTTTATGTCAAATATAACATCTTTTCTTCGCTTTGCCATATCCTTGAAGTGTTACTCAACGTCGTTCCGTGTACTAACTGTTAAATTTATCCTTCTGATAAAATAGTTTCTTATAAGACGTCTTTTATTTCATTTTTGAGAGGAGACAAACTGGAGACGTTCACCATTGAACGTTTTTGCTTTAGAGTACACAATCCCAAACGTATTGGAAGGCGTATTTGATTCAGTTTACGTCATCCATAGACTTCGGATTAACATGAGAGAAATGTAGTTGCACGCTCGGTCTACAAATGAAGACTAGATGTTTCGTCGCTCGCAATTTTGAAATAGTTTTGCTGTTCACCACTTTGTACTGTGGACATATGGTTTTCAAGCATCGTAGTTGTAGGGAGATTTTAATACTGGGTAAATAAGTAGAGACGTTACTTGGTGTACTTTCTTGTGCAAATTAAAATCTTTTCTGACAGAGTTTCCTCGAAGATTTTTCCTTTCAAATCTAAATCTATTTAAGTAAACCTTATCCCATAAAGACATTTATTTACTATCATGGAAACATTTACTACTTGAAAATACGAAATTTTCAAATCCTATTATTTTACCTAAATAGATTCCGTAATTCCTAATCTAACCTAATGCATACTGGGCGTGACATTGAAATTATTAAATATAAAGTAATTAGAATTTGCAAACTTTTGTCTCTAAAATCTTAAAAAAATTTTTTAAAGAAAATATGTTTACATTACTAACGAGTACTATTGACAATAAGGTTTCATTCAAATATTTTAAATACCCTATGGCAAAAATGTAATGATGGTATTGAAAAATGTGCTAGTTACACAGACAGGACTTTAGATAAAATATGTTTTGTTATACATTCTTTCCTAACAGATACATTAGTCACTCTTTGGAATTTAAATTTTGAATAATAATATCTTATTGTGTCTTTGAGTTTCCAAGTGCGCATAGTGGCTGGCCTCCCTCTAAATAAGAAGTAATATTTCAAATTCACCTTTTTGTGCTTTCGCTAACAAGTAATGTATTGTTTCAATAGGGAGCGGCTGCAATAATTTAGAATTATGACAGTGTATTCAAGGGTATCATTTCGGCTGTTATTATGCGACCCTCATAAATATCCGATAAACCGCGGGATTTGGGCGAGGTAATTGAATCTGGCCGTACTGTAAATCTACGTTTGTGGCGGGAAAATCGACTCGCCTCTTTCCTCTTTCGCTTATGGAGTTCGATTACAAATGGTTTGCAAAGTAGAATCTCTGGTGTCTTTATTTAAACGCTATCGTGGTGCACACCCAGCCCTAGTTGCTTATTTATATTATATTATAAATGTAAATTTACACAGATAAAGAACCATAAATAAGTATTTAATTTCAATGAATATGCTCTGTCAAAAAAAACTAAGTCATGAAAACCACTCAATGCGTTTGAGCCCCTCTTGTAGGTTTATAACCACGAGACCAAACAGTTAAATTATGATAACTCCCCCTCCGAGAATTATAATTTTCCTCTGAAGGTTAAGAGATCATTCCTAGAGCTATAACTCGTATCCGCTCTCATAACGCCCCTGTAAGGCTAATAACCCCATTATAAGAGCTTCAACTCTCTACCGAGGATTAAAGTTCCCGTCGCGATCAATATCCTAGAGATATGAGTTGCTTTTGGAGGTCGTAACTTTCCTCCGGACCCAGAACTCTCCTCCGAGTTTATATAATTATTTTTTGAAGGATTACCTGTAATTTTGCTTCCAAGATTTTAAAATAACTTTCCCTTGGGATTATAACTTCCTTTCGTGTTATATCTCCTCCAACGTTCGTAACTCTCCTGCGAGCATCAAAATCTATGCGGCTGATATAACGTCGGTACAAGAATTAAAACATCAAGTCAGAGGTTATACCTCACCTACGAAATATATAACTTTTTACCGAGTATTATAACTTTCTCTCAAGGTATGTATCATCCAACGTTTGTAACTCTGCTGTCAGCATCAAAACCCTCTAAGGATGCTATAACGTCCTTACGAGGATTAAAATATCACGCCCGAGGTTATAACTCCCCTACGAAATTTATAACTTTCCTCCGAGGATTATAACTGCATTTCGAGTTTTATCTCCTCCAATGTTCGTAACTCTCCTGCGAGCATCAAGAATCTCTGCAGAAGTTGTAACTTCCTTGCGAGGATTAAAACATCATGCCAGAGGTTGTAACTCCTCTAAGAAATTTATACCTTTCCTCCGAGGATTATAACTCCTTTTCGAGTTATATCGCCTCTAACGTTCGTAACTCTTCTGCAGGCATCAAAAATGTCTGCAAAATTTAAAATGTCCGTAGGGTTAAAACATCACGCCAGAGGTCATAACTCCTCTAAGAAATTTATAAATTTCCTCCGAGGATTATAACTGCATTTCGAGTTATATCTCCTCCAATGCTCGTAACTCTCCCGCGAGCATCAAAAATGTCTGCAGAATTTAGAACGTCCGTAGGGTTAAACATCACGCCAAAGGTTATAACTCTAAGAAATGTATAACTTTCTTCCGAGTATTATAACTGCCTCCGAGTTGTTATAGATTTATAAGTAAAACGTATCATGGTTTGTGTAGCTTTGTCAGTCCTTGCGAAGTCTTTGTGCGGGCATGAAGTCTGGCTGTGGTTCAAGAGATTGTGCTTCAGTAAAACCTGGTTAGAAGAGTTAAAAAGACGTACGAACAATTAAAGAGAACTCTGGTTAAACATTGCAATTCAAATCAGAATAGTTGAATTTCACCTGCATATAACCGGCCACATTATACTTTGTGTTCTTAGTAAGTAGCCGAGTACAGAGAAACTTTGCTTCATTAAAGTAGAAAGAAACGTAACCAGAATCTATTTTAAAAAGCGCCAGACGTTTACACGTGTGCTGAGAAATTTGCAGCGCTGACAAACTTCTTCCGATTTAACTGTAAAAGGAAGATTTACAGGTAACGATCGCCGAAGCTATGGCATGTAATATTTCACGAGTCTTGAGGGAGGAACGTGTTTCTTGTTTAAAACAAAATACGTGTTTCATTTTCCCCGGGCACGTTTTATGTTCTTTACCATTTACATTCTGGATTTAATAGTTACTTGTTTATATTTTCGTAAAAAAAATTGATAGCTTGGAAAATAAACAGTTATTTTTAGTTTTGGCAACACTGTCCGGATATAAAGTTTTGGTAATAATGTTCGGGCCTAAAGTTTTTAAGTAAACGGGTCTGGAGTGTGGCAACACTGTTTGGATTTAGAGTTTTAGAAACACTGTACGGATCTGAGATTTGGCAACATTGTTCAGGTCCAGAGTTTTGGTAAAACACTGCGGGTTCACTGTTTTGACAACACTGTTCGGGCCTTGAGTTTTGGTAACACTTTTCGATCTAACGTTTTGGTAACATTGTTTAAGTCTAGTGCTTTGGCAACACTGTTCGACTCTAGCGTTTTGGTAACACTGTTCGGTTCTTCCGTTTTGGCAACACTGTTCTGTTCTTGCGTTTTGGCAACACTGTTCGGAACTGGAGTTTGGCAATACTGTTCGGGTCTAGAGTTTAAGCAACACTGTTTAGTTCTAGTGTTTTGGAAACACTGCTCAGGTCTAGAATGTTGGTAATAGTGATCGGCTCTAGCGTTTTGGCACCACTGTTCAGGTCTAGTGTTCTTGTTAGACCTTGACTTTGATCACTGTTTAGTTACAGAATTTTGGTAACACTGTTCGGGTCTAAAGTTTCGATAACACTCTATAGGTCTAACGTTTTGGCACCACTGTTCAGGTCTAGTGTTCTTGTTAGACCTAGACTTTGTTCACTGTTTAGTTACAGAGTTTTTGGTAACACTGTTCGGGTCTAGAATGTCGATTATACTGATCGGGTCTGGGTTTTGGCAACACTGTTCGGTACAGAGTTTCGTTAGCACTGTTCTAGTCGGTCTGGATTTTAGGTAACACTGTTAGGGTATAGACAACCTGTAACCTCTTGAGTAGAATTTCTAAGAATTGAATAGCTTTTGTAACAGAACACGTGCTCACTGTAAAGTAAAGTAGGTTCTATTCAAGTCGCCGGGTGCGACGACAAAACGTTTTATTGCAACTCGCGATTGAGAAACACTCAGGCTTGTTTTCTCACAAAAGATGTCATTGTTGGGAAAACCCAGTGAAATAGTGCCGGTAAATATATGTAGCGTTTTATTGATTTTATGAACACACATGCATTTCAAAACATCACGAGACGCCTTTAAAGTAATACCAATGTATATACATCGAACATTTCTAAACAATTGAATGTTTGTTCAGTAATGGAAAGTAACAAACACATTTAATAGTTCTATTTGTAGAATATCCCTTACCAAGGTCTTAAGGGTAGATCCTTTCATCGAAACTCAAGAAAAACAAATGTCTCTACATCAAGCGCAATAAAAACACCGTTTCAGCCTTACAAGAGTTTAAAACTGAATGATTCTGACCAGGTATAAAAATAAATAAGAAATTAAAAAAGTCAAGTCACTACAAAGTTTAGATAATACAAACTCACATTTCCATTTGGTGTATCAAATTTTATTTATATTTCGATTATAAACGTTAAGCTTAAGAAATTAAAAAAGTCAAGTCACTACAAAGTTTAGATAATACAAACTCACATTTCCATTTGGTGTATCAAATTTTATTTATATTTCGATTATAAACGTTAAACTTCAGGTCTGCGTTTAATAAAAAGTCAAGTTTTACCGAATGCAATATACTAATTATTTAAAAAAATATCCCTACCGAAATTTGCCGTCATTTACATGATTTTTACAATTTTTTTTATCGCACATATTTGACAAAAACAATAAATTCGTAATTGAACGTTACAGACTAATATGTTAACCTGTAAATATTTTAATGTTTTTAAATGTTCCAGCACGTAATATCTAAATTACTAGATATACTAAACAAATCGACGCAATAATAATCTCGGATGTCATCTTGATGCAAACACATATTTACATACACGAAGCTTCAATCATGCTATTCAGGTCGATCTATAGATAGACAAACAGTATAACTTTATCGCCTGGCACTGGAAAATGCATCACATCTATGCGCTAAACACGATCTTTGTGCTGATCTGTGCTAGAATCTACGAATTTATACAAATCTTTACATTAACAAACGGTACAAGCCCCAGAATTATTATTATTATTAATTTTTAAAGGTAATATTTAGAACAAGAATTGTAGTAGGAGTAAATTTCATCTTGAAAAATTTTCTCAGCCTCTGCTTTTATAAAACCTATTTGCATAGATTTACCAATTTTTCTAAAACAAAACTTTCGTAAACTAAAGTAATCTTTGACCTTTTCTACTAATTATTTCACATTGCTGTTTGTGATACCTAAACGGTCATGCTCCTACTTGAAGGTATCAATATAGCCAATTTAATCACATGCACGCTTAATATAACATCGCAGGAGTGAAACTCGCCAAAATGTCTTTGATTTATGGTCTAAGTTTAATCCGGCGCCTACGTAACACTGAGCGCAGTTGCCTTTAATGCCTCCGTTAAGGATAAATTTAGCTGCAGCATTTTCGGCGTTCACATTACTAACTTATGCTCATAATATAGGACATTAGGGAGGATAAGCCTCGGCGTGCTTACTTTTAAATTAGCCCCTTTATTAACTTTTGTACGCAACAAAAGTATGTTTTATATAAATTTTGCTAACGTTTTATTATAAGGATTCCACTTGTTTCCACTCTACTATATGAGTATAAAGTTAAACATCCAGGTAAACGTCTATGTACATTTTGACGACAATATCGTTGTAGTTGATGTACCACCGTGGGTTCGGTCAATGTTAAATAGACAAGTCAAACCCTTTCACGCTCATCATGGTTGAACAAGTCAGTCCAATCTTCTGACTAATGAATAAATAATAGGGAATATCTGACTAATAGCGACAACACTGATAGGGGAGGGGAGGAGGCTTTGTAAGATTCTCATTCTGAAACCAATCAGCGTTCGTTTGAAGGTGACCCACTAAAACATGTTTAGGGGTTGTTGAGATAGAATTCTTGATGAAGCTGAGGAAGTTATTTGTAACATATTTTATTTAGAAATTGTCATTTTGTTATAGATACTACATTTATATTTCCATTATTTAAATTTGGTACTGATTAAACCTGTATTGTTTTAATATCTAAGCTACCATTCAGTTATTATATTTCTGACGAATTTTTTTATTTTTTAAATTATATATATATATATAACTAATAAATTAAAAATATTTAAAAAAAGAATACTTTTATTGCATATATTATTCTTGTTTTTGAAATATTTTAAATTTATTAACTATATTACAAGAAAACTTATCACCATATTTAATATATATATATATATATATATATATATATATATATATATATAGTACCCATAGTTTATATTTCAGTACACTTGTCGAGGCCAGATGTCCGAGTTACTTGAAGGGAGCTCTGAAACACGTACCGACGCTCGGCATCTTAATAACGGCGCTTTGTGACCTCTACGTGTTCTTGTCGGCTTTATTGTCTAATAAAGTGCACACATAAAAGTGTCACCCAAGACGGTTTGCTTTATCGTCGGCTGCAGATGGCGTCAAGCATTCTAATGCTTTCTACAGGTCGAGATTGGGACTTGCTAAGTTGAACTGTTAAATCGGTCCTTGCTCAAATGTACAGATTTATCGGTGAAATCTTTACTGTATGTCATTACGCAGTGTTGTGCCAAAATGCCCAGGGCTACTGACGTTTTGCAGTAGGCATTGAAGTCTCTTGCCACTCCGATATCAATCTCATGAGTACTGGCGTCTTGGTTTTACGGGTTGTTTTCCACTTGTCGTTTCTTTGTTTAACTCCATTCATAAGTAGCGTAATCGTTTGGTTTCCACTTGAACCTAACATTTCGGAAGTATATCAGTTAAATGTAAATTCTAAATATTTCTGAAAATACATTTCCTAGGAATTCCTTGGAAATGTAAACGAAGGGGGAGTATAATTTCCGCTGTTTGAAGTGGTCTCTGCACTCAAGTTGTATGAAATGTTTTTAATACCAACTTAATTAATAATACCAGGTTATGTTCATGAATTGAACTAAAATATATTAGTCTAACGTAATTATAAATTTATAAAAGAATAAAATTAATTAGTGGTTAACTCAACGTTAAATAGAAAATAAGGAGTGTTTTGTTAAAACGTACAAAAAATATAATACGATGTTATTTTGTCTTGGAAAACTTTCAAATATAAAGTATTGAATGAATTCATTACAGACGTTCTTCAAACAAAATTAATAAATAATTTTCTTTAATAGTTAATAAGAACGGTATAGCCATTTTAATTAAAAAGAAATTAAGAATAATTGGAACGAAATACTTCTAAGCCAGAGAAATTAATGCCGGCGGACTTGTTTCATTGCATAAATAATTAAATAATGAAAAGAAGGTTTATGAGAAAGTAATCGTGTCCGTTGTAAATGCATTGCGGAGACGTTATTGTTATGCGCGGGGTCTGGTTTTTGTAACTGCCAAAATATATCGTAACTTACAAGCAATTTCACTCGCTGAAGTCACAAATCCGACGGTAGTAATGTGAATATGGAACAGAGTCCTTATAAGTGGCTGTAGCTAGGAATCTGTGATATGACGATGGAACAGAGTCAGTATAAGTGGTTGTAGGTAGGGATCTGTGATATGACGATGGAACAGAGTCAGTATAAGTGGTTGTAGGTAGGGATCTGTGACATTACGATGGAACAGAGTCCTTATAAGTGGCTGTAGCTAGGAATCTGTGATATGACGATGGAACAGAGTCAGTATAAGTGGTTGTAGGTAGGGATCTGTGACATTACGATGGAACAGAGTCCTTATAAGTGGCTGTAGCTAGGAATCTGTGATATGACGATGGAACAGAGTCAGTATAAGTGGTTGTAGGTAGGGATCTGTGACATTACGATGGAACAGAGTCCTTATAAGTGGCTGTAGCTAGGAATCTGTGATATGACGATGGAACAGAGTCAGTATAAGTGGTTGTAGGTAGGGATCTGTGACATTACGATGGAACATAGTCCTTATAAGTGGCTGTAGCTAGGAATCTGTGATATGACGATGGAACAGAGTCAGTATAAGTGGTTGTAGGTAGGGATCTGTGACATTACGATGGAACAGAGACAGTATAAGTGGCTGTAGCTGAGAATCTGTGATATGACGATGGAACAGAGTCAGTATAAGTGGTTGTAGGTAGGGATCTGTGACATTACGATGGAACAGAGTCCTTATAAATGGCTGTAGCTGGGAATCTGTGATATGACGATCGAACAGAGTCAGTATAAGTGGTTGTAGGTAGGGATCTGTGACATTACGATGGAACAGAGTCAGTATAAGTGGATGTAGTTAAGAATCTGTGACATGACGATGGAACAGAGTCAGTATAAGTGGTTGTAGTTAGGGATCTGTAACAACACTATAGAACAGAGGCATTATAAGTGGATGTAGTTAGGGATCTGTGTCAATGCGATGGAACAGAGTCCGTGTTAGTGGCTGTAGTTAGGAATCTGTGTTGTTACCGCCAGTGAATAGCTCGTCTGGAACACGGATGTAGTATAAGAAGGTAAGGAAACTTAGAACAGACACACCAGGAAACGTTTGACATTAATATAATTAGGAGCCAAAGAGAAAAGTTCAATTTAAAGACGCCATAGATTGACCACGCAAAATAATATTACGTTTCCCACCTGAAGAGGAAGAGGAAGCACTACATATGGCAGAACGTTTAGGAAAGAGACCCCTGATTAATTAACAATCTATAGATCTTGTCTATATTAGGATTCCAGAAAGTAACAGAAGTATTGTAGTGAAAAAGTAACTAAGTAATATAAGTTTTTTTATTATAGATCCTCTAAAACTACGCTTTAGGCATTATTCCGACGTAATACTCTTTTATATTGATGCATTTACCATAGCGTGACACAGACTTTTCAATTCTAACAAGTTCATCGCCTAAGTTCTTAACCAATGGTTAAAGTCTTCCGTAATCAGGGTAGGGTATTATAGTCGATAATCATTATAGTTAAAACTGCTAATTACTAATTAATAACTAATTACTAAGATTACCATTTGAATTTAAAATTATATTTGTCTCTAGCCTATATTAAGAAATAAGGTTTTGGAAGTGGTCACAGGACTTGCTGCAATGTAGTTGTCAAATGTGTTCAATTGTAACAGATAGCAGGGTTTTCTTTCTCTTTCAATATATCATCGCAAATTTTAAAATTTTGTGCACTGTAGCAGTTACAAATTACCTCACCGTAAAGCTTAATAGTCTACGTAATAAAATATTACGCCACACAACTTTTTCCTTTTCGAATTTTTGTCTGAAGCATTTTTATTTTATGTAAAAACAAAAAAAATAAACTAACCTAATTGTTTTGATTTCTTTCGTAATTTAGTGTTGTTATTTCAATACCATGGTTTCTTCGATAGTGTGTGCAAACGTTCGTTTACATGTCTACATTAAGGCATTGAGGTTTCTAGTTGCATGAAAAAGCATGCCTTCTGTTTGTAGTCGCTGCATTTTCACGGGACCAGAGATAAATTGTATCCCTCTTTGTTAGGGAAAGCCGTAAAATGTGCGGGCCGCCAGAACAGCTGTTTTCAATAAAACTAAGCCGCTGTCACATCTGTTCACTTTCATATCAGGCGCTGCACCATCGCAACTTTTTCAATAATTCCGTTGTTCCGATTCGAGGCAGCGGTTTTTGTTAGTTACAAAACACGAAGCTCTGCGCAATGCAATGTTTAACGCGATATGAAGCGTTGCGATAGGTTTTAATTGGTTTTACACACTATGAAACGTGTGTATATCTAATCGTAGAGTTTGTCCAATCCTTTACCTAAGTTAAGATGCAGCTAACGCAAGTAGGAGATACTGCTCAAAGAGAACAGGAAACTGCTCAGGTTTGTATTAGACAGTTTTCTTACTAGTGGACAATTGTATCACTACATTGTTAACACCTTAAGGTTATTTCATGTTTTATTATTATTTTTATTTGACGTGGGCTGCCTCCAATTGATATTGAACTGTACACAAGTATAATGAAATGAAAGTAAGAGCGTGATATATTTTGGTTTTTTACTTTAACATTTTCTGTGACGTAATAACGTCTTTGTCTCGAGTCTCTATTTCGTTATATTTCATCCCGCATGTCCTTCCAACCATCGTTTATTTACTCAGTTGTATTTTGAGTGCTGTCTTCAAGCGGTGGTTGTTGAAACAATTCATTTCTATAAACACGACCCTCAACGAGGCTAGAATGTCATGTTCAGAATAGATAATCCATGGACTTCTTGTCTCGTCTGAGTATTTATAATTAAATCTAAAATTCGTTGCATTTACAATACTTATTTAATCTTTTCACATGATGACATATAGTTGTTCATACCTTTTGGACGTTATATTTACTCCTGACTTAAAATTGCCTAAATAGCGCCGTGTTTTGTCTGTTCCAGTCCGTACGTCAATGAGCATGCTCAACCATAGTTTCTTATGTAAATACTGATTTTCTGACTGTGTATAAGCGCTTTAAATACGTTTTAAACATCCACATATAAACTATAAATAAAATTACACACACACATATGTATATATATATATATATATATATATATATATATATATATATATATATAATTCATTCTATAAATTTATTTAATACTCTAATAAAAAAAACAAGAAAATGTCCTTCTAATATATTTTAAATTTATTATTTAATAACCCGATCATTCTCTATTTTTTTAACTCGTTTTGATATATTTTGTTAAGTGTACTTCTGTTGTAACATGTGGGGGAAGGGATTTTATAGTATCTCTTACTTTAATTATTTCTCTAGATTATTGTGACTATTTTTCAATTCTGATTTTATTATTTTTGTTATTTGATCTTATTTAGCTTCTTACAATAATTTCAAAACCTTCAAAAAATCAACCACATACACTCATAAAGTAGTGAAATATCAATAAACTCATATGTTTGATTATATCGTCGTGCAGACTCAGTCCTAACGCGACTAAATAAATTCCCTGAAAATTGTAAAACCCTTCTAGTTGCGGCAATAAATCATCACGACTGTACTGGATATGTCCCACGTCATGACAGACAGACAGACAGATGGGTAATTGGTCCCTTTCTGTTGAACGAAGCGAAATGTAAAATAAAACCGTGATTTATTGCTCGACGCTTAATGGAAAACTGATCGCGCAGAACGTGAAAGTAAGGGTGAGCATGAGCACCAACATTGGAAATAAATATATCCCTCTTTAGAGTAGATGTGTATCCGATAACATTTCAATAATTTGTGGTATTTCAACTGCCTGAAATTTCATCATTTATTGTAGAAATTGTAATAGGAAAGATAGAAAGAGAGAGAGAGAGAGAGAGAGAGAGAGAGAGAGAGAGAGAGAGAGAGTTTATTTATTTAATAACACGTTTATAATTTTTCAGTGGTTACCACTTTCCAAGTACGGGACATAAGGTCTGCGATAGCTTGCATTTACGGCACCAAATAGTGGATTGATTATCCATAAATGCAAACCCTCCCTTGTTAATGCATGTATCGTGCCCTTCTTGTCAACTGCATGACGCATTTTTATAGAAGTTGTCAATCTCCTGGCATGTAGGCATCTCTCTTCACAGTGCTTGAGCATGTCTCCATCAGTTGAGCTACTCTCTCCACGCGCCATATTCTTTGTACACTAGATCGTTATGACCTTTCCTAAGACTTCCGTAATTCCATTTGCCTGTCGTCATCCTTCGTTTAAAGAGGTGTAATGGATAAACCTTAATACTCTTAACAACTTTAGTAGGTAGTATTGGGGGGGGGGGGGTGGTATGTCCCTTCTTTAACCCTACTCGTAGTCACAGCCATTTTCTAAACGTCGTTGGCTATAATTGTTGTGAAATAACCAACTATCATAACCTTAGATCAACCTATCAAAACAAAAATAACTAATGCCCATTTCCCAATTTATTTCTTAGTTGGCGTCATCTGGCAAATATTCGGTTTAAGCAACACGGTAGATTTTTCATTCTTCCATTTATGATTGTTTTTGCGACTCTGTTTTGAACACAACTATATTATAATAATAATTATTATTATTTTATTGTCGTACAAACCCGTTCACTTCCGAACCCGTATTTCAAATATTTCACTTCAATTAAGCTGTTGCATCCAGGTTCCGGCACTGTAAAAACTCTGCATTTCCTACAATACTATTAGTCCTATTGTCAAGTATTTATTACAAAAGGCATACAATAAAACACTTACGTTAATAAACGCACCAGTTATGTTTTATTTTTTCCCATTTTATTCACTGAAATTATATAGACTATATTATCAACAACGAAAAAATACTTGTTTCTTATTAATTGGTTAGGTTAGCGCAAAAACCTATTTGCACAAAGTACCCGTCTGTATCGTTTGTCCAAGTAGAAGTAAATACCGTTCTTGTAACGGGTTTCTTGTAAAAAAAGCTCCTGTGAGCGGGAGGTAAGGAGGTAGTTTTGCTGGAGGAGAAGAAAAGAGTTGTTCGTTGAAAAAGGTTTTATTTAAAAAAATATAACCCCAGCATATCCGAGGCTCAAACTTAGTGGTCGTATTTTTACGGATAATTATGGTAATGGATCTCTGCTTATAAAGGCAGGCGTTAAAGTCGCGACTTGAGTCGCAGCGCTGTCACAGGTTACGTCAAATCTCATCTCGTAAGAGAATTTAACATCGAACAAATTATTTAGGTTTGGGAGATACAATTCCATTAAATCACCGCGTTTAGAGAAAGATATAAATAAGGTCGTGCAATAAATGTAGGTCTGGATTGAATAGAGTGGATTGGAAATGGTTAATAAATAAATTCGGCACTTTATATATGCTTTAAAATGACTATATAAACTAAGGAATTGCCATGCTAAGCCTAGACCGTATACGGATTTGGTTGTGTTTGGGCGATTACGTTTGCCAGACTTGTGAGTAGGTTGTCTTATTAAATTAATTTATACGTGTCAATCGTTATGGATTTAACACATTTAAATGGTAATGTCATTGTTATAGTTTATTAGCCTGATCAATGAATCTTCCCTTACCGATATTTATTTACCGCTAAAAAATTTACCGCTACCTTACTTATTTCTCTCTTGAATCATTGCTATAAACTGTATTGAAGCTTACTCTAAAAAATGAGTTTATTTAATTTTCTTTAATTTTTAATCTGATAATCTTTAATTTCTCTTATAGAAGGTGAATTTCATGACACAAACACTCGTCTTGTTCTACAAACGTTTTCGGAAAGGTTTCGTTTACTCTACCAATATCGAGAAATACCTCCATCAGCTGATCTTAGATCTGTACAAAAGGAATTCCTGTCACGTAGGGATTTTTTTGTCTATTTAGTATATTTCAATGCCAACACTGATTTTTTTAATATTCTTTTCGCTCAGCTTACTTATATATACTGTACCTGTATCACAGTTTCATGTTTCTTTTTTAGTGTCGCTAAATTGCCTAGGTAGCGCCGTGTTTTGTCAAAGTATGTAATGATATACTCACATTTTCCTTTTCATTTATTATATAAATAATGATTTTCTGATAGTAGAAACTTACGTAAAAGGCGTATAATTTTTTTTAATGTATAAAAAGGTTTTTAAATATAAATATATATAATATACAACAAATGAACATTACGCTTATTATGCCTTTACCATCTCAAAAATTCTAGCGTATTTTCAAACGTTGTTTTGCAAAGTACAAGTATATTAAATGCACTCAAGTATTATTATTGTAAACGTACACACACACACACACACACACACACACACACACACACACACACACACACTCACACACACACACACACTCACACACTGTATGTTATAGAATTCAATATTTTCTACTTTCTGCTCTGCAGTTTTCAAGTCGTGACTTGTATGTGTCGATATAAAGTTTTTCTGGAGAGTTTTTCACACACAACTGCTGTCGGTTTTAGTTACGTGTTCGCTTAATAGACGTTTCGCCCTTTCTGCGATATCTTTTACTGTGCGAGTAACCGCATCTTTTCTTTCTTTATTTTTCACTGATTTACTGACGACGATTTTGTCCCTGTACTTCATGTTAAATGTATTTACCTGACTCCAAAAAGGATTGAATAAATATTCTAGAAGGTGAATGATAGTGAATGAACGGACAGTACAGGAATCATTTCTGGTTGACGGGCTGAAGGAAACTGAACCGCTAGATTATTCCATAAGGACTGTTAAGCTGGAGAAGCTAAGGATGGAGGGGGGAAGAGCGAAGGTACTACACTTATGGTCCTAACCTTTCTACGTTTATTTTACCTACAAGAAAATCTTACCCAAATTATTATAGCTGGGGAAAGTTAATTAATTATAAAATAATCAGATTAAATTTCTTTCCTTTTTAAGCTGTACCTCGTTCCTGCTCTATCCGGTCAGTTACTATCATTTCATAATGGCAAGGAATTTTGATGAAGGACATTAACTCTCTGCTGCAGGAAATAGGAAGGGAATTATGACGTAACGTGTTCAGGGCCTCTAACCGGAAGTCTACCTACTCTCTACCTGACTCTAAAGAGGTTCTGTTATACGATTAATGAGATACGCACATAGTTTTTGTCTAATCCGTGAGAGAATTTTTCTGGCTAACCGCAACCCCGCCTTATGCATTATTCTTATACTCATAATTAAAAGCGAGGATATACCCCACTGCCACGTTTTATTATTTTATCATGAATTCCACATTTGGCCTATAATGTTTTAAAGGTAATTGTTGCGTAATTTGCATAATTATTCATGGCTTATTGAAGTTCTTTAACAATAACAAATTTTCTCAAATAATTTTGTACCTGGTGTAATATATGTAATGAATGTTGTCATTTAAAACGTATTGCTGGTAACCTTCGCCTGTGTTTGCGTTCTTGAGAATGTGTTTATAATATTTAGTGTTATTGCTATCACTGATAAGCTTTTGGTTTTGCTAATTAGTTCGATTTATTCACTAATTATTTTTAATAATTTATTCTGGTTAAATAGGCTAACTGTAAATAATACACAAAAACCTATTAATACAAATAATTTTATTCTAAAACGTACAATTTTCTTACAAAGCAACCATCCTCAGAGACAACAATACTAGTTCCCTCTTCATTGTTCATTCCTCTTATTTATAATCAACCGAAGTGAGGTTAAGTAGTTTAGAGGTACCCAGTATTGTTTGTCACGCCTCTGAGAATGGTTACTTTTTGACAGAAATGTGTACATCATGTTAAGGTAACGTATTTGTGGTTATTTATTTTTGTGTATTGTTTGTTTGTATTCTTCAATATATAAATATAATTAAAATTATATTTAGGAATGATTTCAAATTATTAGAGAATTTATAACACCGTAGTTGCTATATTTTTATTTACTTTATTGTTTCTTTATTTTCATTTTGCTCATAGTTTCCGGTGTGTTTATTTTGTTCACTTGTGAACAGATTTTATGGGTTTTAACCTTTTTATCTTGTTGGTGCGATCTTCCATTTTTGACTATATATGTTTTCTTTGATATGCTATCTATATGTGCTTCACTTTGACATGTAATCGCCACGTTTCCTTAAATCGATATCCACAAATATCGAAGCGTCTCACAAATTCTCAAACGTCTCTGAGAATGTATTTAAACACTGTTAAATACGACAATATTGGGAATAAGAGAGTATTAAACTATTTAATTATTTGATACATCATATGATTTTTAAAAAAATAAGCACTTTTCAAACATTTTTAAACACTTGTTATGAAAAGAAATTCAATATTTAGATAAGACATTTTAGATTAAATTGAAAATAATTAAGAACAACATAAATTTGTTTGTCATTTTCAAGCCACAACGGTATAAATTGAAAAAACTGAACTTTTCAAAATGTGATTTTAAAGCATTTATAATGCTTTTAGTCGTCTTATTGAAAGACGCGAACTTTTAACCCCCTAAATCTCGAACTTCGAGACTGTTTTCAAAAGATATCATTTCACTGATTATTCGAGGCTCGTAAAGCTCAGGGCTTAGAAAATACATTGACTCCGGGCCCGGCTTCCTTTCACTCTCATTGAATTAGTTACATCCCTTGGCACGTTTACCTGGCCTGATTAATTCAGCGGGGGCGATCCCGCATGGAATTATAATCGCACAAATACAATTCAAGAGCCTATTTAAAGAGATCACCCTCAGGACAATAGTATTATAAAGGTCTGTTACTTCTTCTTGGACTTTTATTTTTAGCTTAACATTTCCTGTGTAAATTGTCAAACAGAAAAAAACGACACGCTTTCTAAACAGTGATTTCATTTATATGTAAAATGCTTCTTTTTAATTAAAAAAAATTCATTTTAAACTAAAAGGAATTCTCCTATTGATATATATATATATATATATATATATATATATATATATATATATGTATATATATATATATATATATATATTTATATATATATATGTGTGTGTGTGTATATATATATATATATATGTGTGTGTGTGTGTGTTTGTGTATGTGTGTGTGTGTGTGTGTGTGTAAAGTTATTATAGTTAATTGTACACAATTATTCCACCTTAGGGTGCAATTACTTTTACTTTACCTGATGCAGCACCTTCCGCTCACCTGAGCATTGTCGAATCACTGATTATTTTTCGGTCCGGGATGTTGGTATTTGTTGACGTCGTATTTGTTTCATCTTGTGTTGCGTGCATGATGTTTTTGAAAAATACGTCGTCTGCATATGTTGTCTGTAGGTTCATTAAATTTTTCTGTATGTTTTTATATATGTGGTATTTTTCTAGTACGTTCTGCTACATTTGATGCTTTTTTATTTTTAGTTTTGAATGCTCTGTAATGTTACGAAAACCTTATTTTAAATGACCTGGTTGTTTTTACAATGTATAATGCGTTGCAGTCGTTGCATGTAATTTTGAAGATTATAGATAGGTTATATTTTTTTTCTTGATTTGTTTTGTGGTTTGTGTTATTACATTTTTTTTATTATTTCGTTGTTTGGTTTGTATGTTGGAGTGTAGTGTTCTTTGTTGTATATATTTGTTATATTTTCTATTTTTTATTGGTGTATCTATGGTTTTATTTATTATTTTTGGGGGTTTGGTGTTCAGGTTGTAGTGTTGTGTCGAGGTTAGGTTTTTTTCTAAATTTATTGTATATATATGTTTTTTATAAGGAGTTTGTTGTATCCATTTTCTATTGCTTCTTTTGTAATGTTATTTATTCCTTCATTTAATTTTTCTTTGTGATCTTGAGTGTATTTTATTGCTTTATTTATCACGTTACTGTAAGTATTAATTTACCTTACACACACCCACACATATATATTAAATAATAATTTTTTGCAACACGTTTTCTTTAGAAGAATTAAAATCTCTATGATAGATATAAACTTGTCCTTGAGCCAGCCGCTGAGGGCAGGATTACAAAGATATTGATTTGTTTTTAAGTTGTGTAAATGTTTATGTAAAATAATAAGCTTTACATAGTACCAAGGCCTGTTACGTCTCCAGAGGCAACCTTGTTTTACCCTTAGATCCGGACCTGCTTCTACCTGAAAATAGCGTGGGCTCTGATTTAAACAATCCAAAACCAACTATTTACCATCGTTTAGGTTTAAAAAAGTCCGCTAAAGAACTGTCTTTGCGAAACGAAATTAGTATTTTATGCAGAGAATACTGATACCTGATGGAGGTTTCAAATTTTATTTCCTAACATTTCTTTAACATGATATTCCGCTTCCATGATAATGAGAAGGTTTAAGGTCGTATTTAGTACAACATTCCTATTTAATACTTCCTCGACACTTTAGGTTAGGAAAATTAGAAGCACATGGTCTACAAAATTTCATTTCTTCTCAATTATAAATTGTGTTTTTTTAAATTTATATAAGGGAAGTGATATCTAGTATAAGCGTATGGAACTCTTAGGCCTCTATATGACTGAGGTAACAGCTGTACTGAGGTAAGTCTGCCTTACCAACTACGAAGATTCGGTAACTCTTTTACAAGTGCTCCATGGCCACTTTAGTCACGATTATTTTAGCCTCTAAGCACCAAATAAATTAGAGGATTCAATTGGTGTCACCTGATCACTTTCAAATACCCGAATCCTTCACAAAAACGTATCGAGTAGTCAAATCTCTATTTACCATTTGGACATAATTTGAATTCCACTTTCATGTGATGGTAGTTCTATCAATGTTAACATTTGTTTTAGAGTACTTTGATACATGCATAGATACTAAGGTTGTCTTTGTACCGATTGACTCGCACAAATCAGAAGGAATAATATTGCTTATGGTTGTACAGTGCGTGAGTTTTAACGGTATCCCTCTTTCTGCTCTAGCATTTGACTACTAGCCCAACTGAAAACATTACACAATACGTATATCGTCTCTTTCGTAATGCGTCTCTTTCTTTGCAGAATCAGAGCAACACATTTAAAGATCATGTCTGCATCAAACTATTACAGTATTATCATTTAGTTAATTATTGCTGTTTAAACTTTAAACACGACACTGATGTTTTCTGAAGTTTTGGGTTTTGAGGACCTAGCGATCTCAAGGTCAGAGACACGGTTAAATCTCACGCACTGTACCTTAGGGCGTAGTCATAACGGCAATAAGCTGTGACGTCATCTCCAAATATTGTCTCAGACAGAAGAAAGAAACATGACTACGAGATATTTTACTGTTAGATCGACACATTGAGCAAGAGATTTATATGTTAAATTAAATGTCATATAGAACAGTATTAGTTAACAACTGGTTAGTTGTAGGGGTATTTATTTAAAGACTACCTTGGGATATCAAGAAACTAGAAACCTTTATTCACAATTTTTTTTATCCTACCACAAACATAAAATATTTTAATTATTTATTAAAAACTAACAAAACAATTGATCTCCATCTGCTCTAGTCTACATGATTTTTAATTCCATTGGCGTTTATTTGAACAATATATATTTGCAATATATTACATATTTAATTAATCTTTTTGCTTTATTCATTCAAAAGTATAATTAAAGTTTTTTATATACATTTCCTGCTTTTAATTAAACGCTTTTATTAGTATGCACGCCCAACTAAGGCAAATGTGCTAATTTAACCGCCGTTTTTCATTGTCTTTTCTGTACATTTTTATCTTTGACTCTTTTACAGCCGACGCTAAAGCCCAGCTTAACGGAGGTATAGGGGAGAGCCATCTTAGCACAACGCCTAAGCCACGGCTTAGCAGAAATTGAAAGCAGATCTGTTGTAAATCTACTTTCCTGAAATAGCTTCTTTCCATTTCCAAAATCATCTTTCGCCGTGATAACGTGAAGAGATTTGTACACCTTCGTAGAAAGTTTGTTCAAAAATGGAATATTATATATTAGAAAAATCAACAAAAAACATTTATATTTAAACAATTTAATGTAACAATGAAGGCTGACGGTCAAATATATTAAGTGCAATCATGAAAGGCATAGAAAACCTAAATAATAATAAGATTATGCAATTAATGTGGTATCTTTGAAAAAAACTGATAATTTTAATAAAACGATATTTCAAGTATTAAAAATGAATAGTTACAAAAATATAAAGCTTTCTAAGTCAATCAATACGGCCAAGTTTTTATATTAAAATTCGACATCTATTCTGCCATAGGAAAACATTAAAAAGTAAATTGCAACAAGAAAAACAAACTTTAATGTACAGACTTATTATATTTAAATTTTCAGAATGGATTTAGTAATATTTATTACTTTTTTAGTTTCTACATTGCCAAGATCTCAGTAAAATGTGTTATGTTTGAAATTATTCTAAACCTAATTTAAGGACATTAATAGATATTTTACCTTGACAAAAGATTGAAATAAAGTAAAAATCTTTAAAATATTTTCAGAATCGATTCATTTTCTGCCAAAGACGAAGTTAGGATTTTCTTGCGGGGGATGAAGGGGAAAATTATAAATTTCTTAATTGAATGTATTATAGTGGTATTTATTTCACTGCAAAAATGTACATACATTTTCATTATATAACACAAATTCACTTATCAATAATTATTTGTAGAATAAAAAATACACCATCAATAATAAGGTTAAATAATTGAAATTGAAATTATACAGAATACGAGACTTTTTACTCATACACATTGCCATATATGCTAACTGTTGCGTATAGCAGCACTTATTTAATACATGTGTCGGTGATACGTCGTATTATTAACTGCTATGCACAAGAGAGCTATATGTAAATATTGGTAGCTCAAGTTAAAAACGGAAACACATAATTCATTTTTCGATATTTTGATTTGGTTAATCGATCGATATCTTCAATTCTCACTAATATAGCGATGATAACTAATGACGGCAAGACAGGATTCGACCTTTCGTTAACCTCATTCACTTTTCCAGATCCCTCAATGTAGGAAACTTTTGATTTCAATACGTAAGCATTTCCAATTTACACCTTATTCCCACTTTGATCACATTTAATTTTGTGTTGATCGTGCTATTTACTTTTCTTCTATTGAATAATATTTGAGCTTGCATGTGAGTTAAGGTAATTAATAAATAACTGTTCAAAAATTCTTGTAGTATTCTCATTGTGGATGGTAATAAAAGCTGTCGAAAAGCATTAAAAAAAGATAAAATGTAACCTATGTCTTCTATTATTTATAAAATTTCACTGTCATACACGTAGAGTTTTGTAGTTGAATGTTTTAATATAAAAAAATAACTGTAAACCATTATCTCATATAACTAAAGTAACTGTAGATTTGAAAGATACGAGTTTTAACCTTGGTGGATTTTACAGATATATGTAACGTTTAAAGATACATCCCTCACATTTTTATCTCACACTTTCATTGCTTTTACCAGTTTTGTGTGTATTTGTAATTCAGCATGGCCCAAGATTAATTTCCTGTGCATCTTAACAAATTGTTTATTGTAGAACAATGCGTGTTGAAACTTTTTTTACCCAGATTCTCTTGCAACTCTAGCCACAGCATAGCTTCGTGCTGAAGCTCTATATGTCTATCGATAAACCTGACTGCAGTGAGTTACCATCCCTTTGGACGTCGATAGGACGTACGCCTTCGCCAAGGATGTGACCGATGTTTAATGCCACCCCCTTTACATCGTCTCCTCGCCGTGATAAACCTGACTGCAGTGAGTCACCATTCCCTTGGACGCCGATAGGACGTACGCCTTCACCAAGGATGTGACCGATGTTTAATGCCACCCCCTTTACATCGTCTCCTCGCCTTTGATAACCCTGACTGCAGTGAGTCACCATTCCCTTGGACGCCGATAGGATGTACGCCTTCACCAAGGATGTGACCGATGTTTAATGCCACCCCCTTTACATCGTCTCCTCGCCGTGATAAACCTGACTGCAGGGAGTTACCATTCCCTTATACGCCGATAGGATGTACGCCTTCACCAAGGATGTGACACTCCATTGGACGCCGATAGGACGTACGCTTTCACAAAGGATGTGAGCGATGTTTAATGCCTCCTCCTTTACATCGTCTCCTCGCCGTGATAAACCTGACTGCAGTGAGTCACCATTCCTTTGGACGCCGATAGGATGTACGCCTTCACCAAGGATGTAACACTCCATTGGACGCCGATAGGACGTACGCTTTCACCAAGGATGTGACCGATGTTTAATGTCACCCCCTTTACATCGCCTCCTCGCCTTTGATAAACCTGACTGCAGTGAATTACCATCCCTTTGGACGCCGATAGGAAGTACGCCTTCACCAAGGACGTGACCTTTGTTTAATGACGTACCCGTCCTCACGATCATTTCATTTTTATTTCTTTAAACATTTGTTTTCCCTTTAAAATATTATTTTGCCAGCCAGGTTCGATCACAAACACACTGTTCCAGACATACATCACAAAGTGCCCTGCAGTGAACTGTTTACACTTGGTATAAGGGAAAATGCTTTTATATTTTAATCAACCTTTTTAGGTCACTTGATTTGTTCTGAATTTGCTTTCCGATATTCTGCTTGTATATACATACAATATTTACGGTATTTTTATTTCAAATAGTATTTATTTATCGTCCGTTAAAAGGGAGGGGAGCGTAATTCAAACATCAAAGTTACACATGTTTATAACTTCCGATCGCGAATTCGTCGAGCTAAATGTTTGTCGATATAAAATCAAACGGAAGTTTTTCCTGAAGTAAATAACTTTTCAATTTTCTCGTGTCTATGTAATATTTTTCGGAAATTTTTTTTACAAAAAGTTTTAATCCTTTATTAGCATATTAAGGGCTTGAAAATGTAACACTTCTAAAAACATTATGTTGTATTTACTTTTTAGTTAGTCTCCTGGGAGTCGTAACATTCTCCGTTTTCCAGTACCGGTAAATCTTTGCGTTCCTTCTACCCCATCTTTATATATCTCTCTCGTTTGTATCACTTCAAATAATGTTTCAATCATTGATGTAAAACGTAGTTCCCCTTTATGCTTTTATTGTTTAGATAAAGATTTTTAACCTTAGAAATCTCACCCTTTGTCTTGTCAATTAACTACTACACTTTTTTTGCTCATTCTCAATTATATCGCTATGAGTATATAAGTGTTAGTTTTGTCGATACACAGTCGTTCGATTATGAAAATCGATTCTTGTTAATTTTTTAGTTCACAAACATGAAAATGTTTGTTAAGTAATCTAATGCCGATTGATCAGTAATTTTCGTTCTGGAATGTACCACTAGAAATGCTAATAATAAAATTTAATTGTCATTACATTACGTTATGTAAAGCAATTACGCTATTGAAAGGAACTACGTTATTAAAAAGGGACTACATTATTAGTAATTAACTACGTTATAAATAAGGAAATACGTTATAAGAAAGGAACTACGTTATTAGAAAGGAACTATGTTATTAGAAAGGAACTATGTTATTACAAAGGAACTATGTTATTAGAAAGGAACTATGTTATTAGAAAGGTACTGCGTTATAAGAAAGGAACTATGTTATTAGAAAGGAACTACGTTATAAGAAAGGAACTATGTTATTAGAAAGGAACTACGTTATAAGAAAGGAACTACGTTATTAGAAAGGAACTGCGTTTTAAGAAAGGAACTGCGTTATAAGAAAGGAACAGCGTTATAAGAAAGAAACTACGTTTTGAGAAAGGAACTACGTTATAAGAAAGAAACTACGTTTTTAAAAGGGACTACGTTATTAGAAAGGAACTATGTTATTAGAAAGGAACTACGTTATTAAAAGGGACTACGTTATTAGAAAGGAACTACGTTAATAATAGGGACTACGTTATTAGAAAGGAACTATGTTATTAGAAAGGAACTGCGTTATAAGAAAGGAACAGTGTTATTAAAAAGGAACTACGTATTTAGAAAGGAACTGCGTTATAAGAAAGGAACTACGTTATAAGAAAGGAACTGCGTTATAAGAAAGAAACTACGTTTTTAAAAGGGACTACATTATTAGAAAGGAACTATGTTATTAGAAAGGAACTACGTTATTAAAAGGAACTACGTCATTAGAAAGGAACTATGTTATTAGAAAAGAACTGCGTTATAAGAATGAAACTACGTTATGAGAAAGGAACTACGTTATAAGAAAGAAACTACGTTTTTAAAAGGCACTACGTTATTAGAAAGGAACTATGTTATTAGAAAGGAACTGCGTTATAAGAAAGGAACTATGTTATTAGAAAGGAATTATGTTATAAGAAAGGAATTACGTTATTAGAAAGGAACTGCGTTATAAGAAAGGAACTACGTTATAAGAAAGGAACTGCGTTATAAGAAAGAAACTACGTTATGAGAAAGGAACTACGTTATAAGAAAGGAACTACGTTATAAGAAAGAAACTATGTTATTAGAAAGGAACTACGTTATAAGAAAGGAACTGCGTTATAAGAAAGGAACTATGTTAATAGAAAGGGACTACGTTATTAGAAAGGAACTATGTTATTAGAAAGGAACTGCGTTATAGGAAAGGAACTACGTTATGAGAAAGGAACTACGTTATAAGAAAGGGACTACGTTATTAGAAAGGAACTGCGTTATAAGAAAGGAACTACGTTCTAAGAAAGGAACTGCGTTATAAGAAAGAAACTACGTTATGAGAAAGGAACTACGTTATAAGAAAGAAACTACGTTTTTAAAAGGGACTACATTATTAGAAAGGAACTATGTTATTAGAATGGAACTACGTTATTAAAAGGAACTACGTTGTTAGAAAGGAACTATGTTATTAGAAAGGAACTGCGTTATAAGAAAGGAACTATGTTATTAGAAAGGAACTATGTTATAAGAGAGGAACTATGTTATTAGAAAGGAACTGCGTTATAAGAAAGAAACTACGTTATGAGAAAGGAACTACGTCATAAGAAAGGAACTACGTTATAAGAAAGAAACTATGTTATTAGAAAGGAACTACGTTATTAGAAAGGAACTGCGTTATAAGAAAGGAACTATGTTATTAGAAAGGAACTACGTTATAAGAAAGGGACTACGTTATTAGAAAGGAACTATGTTATTAGAAAGGAACTGCGTTATAAGAAAGCAACTACGTTATGAGAAAGGAACTACGTTATAAGAAAGAAACTACGTTTTTAACAGGGACTACGTTATTAGAAAGGAACTATGTTATTAGAAAGGAACTACGTTATTAAAAGGGACTACATTATTAGTGAGGAACTACGTTAATAGTAAGGAACTATGTTATTAGAAAGGAACTGCATCAGTAGAAAGGAACTGCGTTATAAGAAAGGAACTACGTTATAAGAAAGAAACTACATTATTATAAAGGGACTACATTATTAGTAAGGAACTACGTTATTAGAAAGGAACCACGTTATTAAAAGGGACTACGTTATTAGAAAGGAACTATGTTATTAGAAAGGAACTGCATCAGTAGAAAGGAACTGCGTTATAAGAAAGGAACTACGTTATAAGAAAGGAACTACATTATTATAAAGGGACTACATTATTAGTAAGGAACTACGTTATTAGAAAGGAACCACGTTATTAAAAGGGACTGCGTTATTAAAAAGGACTACTTTATTAGTAAGGAACTGCGTTATTAAAAAGGACTACTTTATTAGTAAGGAACTACGTTATTAGAAAGGAACTACGTTATTAAAAGGGACTACGTTATTAGAAAGGAACTACGTAATTGGAATGGATCTACGAATGACGACGAATGTTGCTGCTACAACATACACAGTGAAGCAGGTAATACCCCATCACCGAGTCAGTGGGTTTTAGTGAAGACCGTTTCAGCTCAGACACTTTTTTTGTTAGATTTTGACAGTATCCTAAAACACATTATGTCAGCCGCCTAGCTTTAGATGAGACGTTAGAATAATTTTGTATCTTCTAAAATAGTGCTACGCCATGAGCAGGTGGAGAAACTGGCATTTTCTTTATTCTCATACTTAGGATAGTAAAACTCTATTGACAAGTAGGAATGTAATCTGTAACGGCCTAGTCTACATCCAGAACGTCAGAAAGATGCTTGAGGGAGCCATTTGTTTTAAATATAGAAAAAAAAGATCCCAACGTTTGCCTAAAGATCTGAAATTTACAATATCCTTAATAATACTTTTTCCTGTTCCGCCGTTATCTAGGGGCACCGAAATAGACCGTACGACACAAAAGAAAGACATCAGGGAATTGAGAGCCAAAAACCATCTTGCGGACGTCATATTAACCTCGGCTTTGTTGCTACGAAAAAGCTTTGGACACTTCGTAAGTCTTCTGTCTTCCGTAAATAATTGTAGGTATATTGAATCATTCATAGTTTCAAATATTTTGCATTCTATTTATAGTTAACATTGTGGTTTTAAGGGTTTAATGCGTCACCGTTTGGAAACCGTAAGTTTGTGGTTGTTGTTTGTGTGTGAGCGCCCGTGTGCGTGCTCGCAGTACCTGTTTGTGCATATTCCTCGTGCATGGATGTACGTAACCATTCGTGATTTGAGGACATTTCGCGATGATCGTAGTTAATGTAAAAAAAATGTATGAAGCAGGGATGCGAGTGGCGTAGCGTAGCACATGACAGGTGTATGACTGATGAGTTGCGGTATCATTCTCTTCTCTTGCGGAGGAGAGGAGATTCTTTTTTGAGGAAAGAAAACCTGAGCTAGATATTTTTTGTTGTTATATTCTCATAAGAATAATTTTTCTGTTGGTTTTTTCCCTTTTGATATCGCGTTATTTATGATGACTGCATTTTAAACAGTATTATATCGTGTTTTCATTGTTCCGAAATGGATGAAAAACTTAGCATATCTTTGATCCACTATACAGATCTTCGGCTGAACAGCTTTTATGGTTATCCTGCCTTCAGTGTTCTTTAAAAGATCTGATTTTAATTTAAACCCTATTATTTTCTCCAAGCGAGTTTGTTTTGAGTCAAATAACTGCCTGATTCGAAAATAGTTTTTTTTTAATGTATTAAACTTCCATCTCCTTGAATATGGTTTATAAAACATGTGGAAGTGATTGCTGGTGATAAATAGGAGCAATATACTCTCTGGTTTGGGGTAAACTGTTATCTTGTAAGCACATGAGTTTACATCAGACACAACGCACTGTTTTACGTACACTGTCTTCCGAAACCGGCTCTAAACATCACGTTCTTATGGCTTTTATACTCTCGAAACCTGTTCCAGCTGCAGTCGCATGTCTGTCGACTTTTGCATCCATATCGTTACCGTGTTTACATTTTTAATCCTTTTTATCCACAAGAGGTTTTTATATGTTTCGTTTTTAAAACAAAAATATAAAATCGTATTTTCTTATAAATTTATAAAACAAAATTATTTTTTATAAACAAAACAAATTTGAGTGGACAGTTTTTGGTCTTTTAAATGTCATAGGGAAGTGAATGGAAAATGAAATATATTATAAATTTATTAATTTAAGGTTAGATTGTCAGTAGAGACGGTCCTGAAAATAAATTTGTTTAGCGTGTAGATATTTCTCTTCGAACCCTATTAGGGAGTAATTTCATGTAAGTGACCTTACCCTCGCAAGTGATAAATTCCCCTCCATATGCAGCACTAGGGAGCATCAGATAATGCTTTATTGCTCTCCATATAGATGAATTTAACAAGTAGAAACCCTTAGTAACCAGATAAAAAGCAAGATTACTTCTGATACGCAACCTTGTACACAAGTCATGATCCTCATTTGTGTGTCAGAACAGTGATTGTGCATCTACATTAACCCACACTATTGGGCACACTATTTCTTTATTCTTACCAGAAATTGGTCAGGTCAAAAGGGCTCTTCGCTTTATCGGAAAACAAAAATCAATAGCTTATGAATTAAAATTTAGTTATAGTATTATTACATCTGCCAAAACCTACATTTGTGTGTATAGATATCGGAATATCCAAACTACAACTTTGCATACCAGTTTTAGCGTAGGTAATGATGTATTAGTTAGACTGTACTCTTTATGATAATGACTTTGTTTATGAAACGCGTCTGAGTAATAAATTATCAGATGTAAATTTGTAATCGCCCTTATTTGATAAAAAATTAGCATAATCTATTAGCCTAAAATTTTAATTTATTTAATTCGTTTCGCTTGTGTTATATATTTCTGTTTACTTCCTTAGAGATATTAACGAGTGGTTCGACGTTGGCTAACCTCCCGCTTAGATTGTTACGAGCACATCTTCCCTTTTAAAATGCGAGAGATTAATTAATTCCCTGCAGAAGGAAATGGCTTGTTTTGAAGTGAATTAATTAAGACCGAAGTAGACGTATTGGCAATAGCTGTAGGAAGGGGAGCTTTAATTATCGAATGAAACAGGTGGCAGCGAAATGGGTAACTGAAGGATGCAAGGTTTATGTTCATAGCGGCCCAGAGAAAATTATAATTTGCGTTTTATTTCATCTATTCCCTGCATAATTGAAGTATTATTTCTCTCTGCAATGGTTGCATTGTCTTGGTTAACTAGCCATTTGCAACTGATCGTCATGGGCCTGAGTTGAGCTCGTTCTCGTTTCTTCCGTTCTCGATTTGTTCTCTTACCGACCTCATTTACTTATGAGCTACGTCATACCTTGCATAATGTAACAATGCATTCATTTTATTGAATATGACATTGTTAACTGCTTATACCATTGTTACAAATTCTAACAATTGCATATTTTTAAATAAATAAAACCTCTAAACCACAAATAACTTTAATTTTAAACCTCATTCAAACCTTATTAGGTTTAAAATAAAAGTTATTTGTGGTTTAGAGGTTTTATTTATTTAAAAATAAACATTACGCCACAGTTGCTTCATACAGTTATCTAACAATTGCACTTTGTCACTTAGGTCGGTACAATGAGTCTGTGATACATAAATATATTACTAAATGTTTTGAAATATTATATGACATACATAAAACTTATGAATTTAATACAGGACGAGATTAAGAGATGTGGAGACTTTTAGAGATTAAATACGTACACAAATACCTGAGCTTCGTTTTTAACTCCGTTCTGGTAATGGTTTTTATATAGGTAGTAGCTAAATGTATATCTACAGTTCAACAATCCTAAAGAGTTCTGCAAGCGGAGGGTTTTGAATTTATTCTCGGAAAATGTTGATTTACAACACAGCTTTGTTTTCAATTTGCACTAAGGCTTTGCGGTCCAGGGATAAAAGAGTGTCAGGTAAATAGTCGTCGTAGGAACTACGGAACGTTCCGCACTGAACTGATAACACGGGCGTTTGATTCAGTAACTCCTCCACACCGAGTAGTCACATTTGCAGGTTGACAATCATTAATGGTGCGATGCGGATGTAATGCTTTCATAACGGCTGTGTTTCCTGTTACTTTCCTTTATAGAAATCTTTAAACGGTGTTGCACTAGAGAAACACGGCAGCGTGATTAAGTCCAATTTTGCTGAAGGAAGAGAATTATAAAATCTTTTTTTGCCTTTATTGAGACATTGCTGGTAGGGGGGGGGGGGTATTTACGAAATTGTAACCCCAAACAAGTAGTTAGAGATCGCCTTCAAACGTAATTTTGAATAATAACACTAAACGTGCCAAGGACGGTGTACATAGCTAAGGAAGTAAGTACTTTGATTAATTAGCAACTGGTATAATACAATTACCTAGAGTTGACAACTTGCCTGTTCTCTGTTGACTTTATTAGGATAATGCGAGGTCTAAGGTGCAACAATGCTTACATATTTTGCTGCGACTATTCGTGTATATATTGAATTAATAGTTTACAATGAAACTTTACTTAGCTTGTAACAAAATTACAACGGAATGTATTTAACTAACATACAGAAGATATACTTACGTAAAAGAGTTGCTTTGACAATAATTTACTCTTAAATAATTTAATTTTGAAATGAATTAGGTAGCAGTTTGCACTAGATAGACTAAACAATTGATAATAGAAGGTCGTCTTCACAGAGGATGGTCTGTAGAACCTTTAGAAGTAGATTTAGGATCTAATCCGACTGAATAATATTTTAAAGGCGTTTTAGTTTGTTTTATTTTACACCTGCTAGCCAATAACATCTCTTAACAAGCCAAACTCTTACAATAACGTTAATATTCACTCCCAATTTGAGCCCTACAGCATTTTACTGAATTACCTAAGGTTTCTCCACGTCTGACGTTACAGCCCCATACTTGCATTTACAAACCTATACTTGAAGTTACAACTCCATTATTAAAGTTACATCCCCATACTTAAAACTACAGAGCTATACTTGAAGTTAAATCTCCATACTTGGAGTTACAACTTAATACTTGAAGTTACAACCCCATACTTGAAATTATTATAACCCCATACTTAAAGTTACGACCCCATACTTGAAGATACAACCTCATACTTGATTTTACATACCCAATACTTGAAATAGCAAAATTGCAGTACCACACTTGACGTTACAGTCACGTACGTGAAGTACAATCTCATACATAGAGTTACAGCCCCATACTTGAACCTACACCCCCATACTAGGAGTCACAACCCCCATACTTGAAGTTGCAGCCCCATAAATGAATTTAAGGCACCATACTTGAATTTACAGGCCTATACTTGAAGTTACAACCCCCATACTTGAAGTTACATCCGCAAACTTGATGTTACATGCTCAATACTTGAAATGGAGCACTATTTTTAAAATTACAGTACCACACTTAAAGTTACAGCCACCTACTTAAAGTACAATCTCATACATAAAGTTATAGCTTCATACTTGAACCTACAACCCCAGACTTGAAGTAACAACCCCCATACTTGAAGTTACAACCGCATATTTGATGTTAAATGCCCAATACTTGAAATGCAGCACTAGTTTTAAAATTACAATAACACACCTAAAGTTACATCCACATACTTGAAGTACAATCTCATACATAAAGTTACAGCCCCGTATTTGAAGTCACATTTCCCATACTTTATGTTCCAGCCACATAATAGAAGTAAAATCTCATACATAAAGTTGCAGCCCCATACTTGAAGTTGCAGCCCCATACATGATGTTACAGCTCCATACTTGATCTTAGATATGCTGTTTAACAAAATGAAAACTTTAGTGAGGCATTCTATGATTTAGAATAGGATTTATGAAAGAATATTTTAAGAGAATGTTTGCATGGAGGCAGTTTACTTCAATAATTGTTAGGGTATAATAAATAATTAAAATTAACGAAGTAATAAATTAATTTAGAAATAATAAAATAATATAAATAGTTATACGTTAGTTCATGTATGTATTATGACGTTTCTACGTAACAGATGCAAAAGGTGTTCATTTAATTACTTTAGTTATGTAGAAACTTTCAGACGAAGTTCTATGACAAATCGATTTGGTAACTTGTTAGGTTCTTAGCGTTGTAGGGTAACAAAATATTAGCTGTAAATGGAGTGAAGTTAGGGGCTGCAGAGTTGTTGTTACTGATCGGAAGTAGTGGGGACTAAAATGAATTATCTATTTAACTTTAGTTCTTAGATTAAGTTTTAGTTTAAAGTTAATTTTTTTTAAATCGTTACATTGTGTTCGAGAACTTGGAAAAGTGGATCTTAAATTAAAAAGTTCAAACAATGGAAAAATTGTGTAATTAAATAATTTCTCTTCCTTTATGTAATTTCAGAGATATAATTTTCAACAAAACGCTTTGTCGTGATGAATGAGTGTCCTTACACTTAAGTGCCGTGATGAATAATCTCCTTTACATAAGTGTCTTCATGTCCCACCTTCTCTGCAACAGTTGAGGCGCACTTAAGGTTGTCCTAGCTGTATTTTTCAGACCGGAAGAAATTATGATTTAGTATTAATTGTGTCTAGTGTTGTTATCTTACTTAATAATAACCTAAATTTCATCCGTAAAAACAATTTCAAGCAATCTCGCCTTTAAGTACGAGTGCGGTACTTTGGTTTTCACGTGTGATATTCCTTTCGTTAGGTTCACAGTTGCATTCTTCATAGAGCTTTTAGTGACACAGATTCTAAAACTTGCTACCTTTTAAAGCCATTTTAGTCGGCACTTGGTTGATTCAATAAGATATCCACTTAAAAGCCATCACCAGTAATTAGATTCTGAATCCAGCTTCCCTTTGATCTTAGCTTCTCGTGTGAAGGGTAGGTTTAGTAGCCTTTGTCAGTGATGGGACGGTTTAAAAGGGTTTTTAGTGTTTACTGTCTAAGCGAGTGCGGGGGATCTATAGCGCTTTGTAGACAGCAAAAATACTTTACGAGCATTTAGATCAAAGCGGCTTTGGGGTATTGAAAAATTATTTTTTCACAATTTTAATGCTCTTAGATTTCAAAATGCGATCTGTTCCCCATGATAGAAGCGGATTTAGGGTTGGGGTTACAACCCAAACGAAAAATCGGGTACGGATCTAAATTGGTAGAGTTTTATTATTTAAATGTTTTTATAGATAGATCCATATTACGCTCTGTATTTTTTGTGCGCTTTGTGTAATAATAATACCAAATGAACTCTTACTTTTTAGTTTAAAAGAATAATTATATTTTGTATCAACATGCGATAATATACACAGTGAGTTACAAGAAGCAATAAAAAAAAGACTTCTTCTTCTTTAGTTCTCTTTACCTATAATTTCTTTTTTGTCTGTCACCCCTCATTCTCAGCTGTTTATATTTGGTAGCGGATAGACACCTCTTAAAGCACGCCTATTCCAGGCAAACGACTCCAGGAGATACTAAGATGTTCCATATTCCCTGAACTAGGAGTTCCTTATATTCCTATCTATTCTTCCTCATCATGTATCTCAGGAGGAGGACAGACACACGCTTTGAGAACCGCGAGGCTTACGACCATTCGTGATATTATCATGTCCCCACATCTTCCAGCATGGGTTTGATGTCCTTACTGTATTCCTACCTAAAGTGAACATGTTTTACTAATCCTTCAGAATCGATCCCGACTCGCTCCTTTAAAACAAGAAAAATACTAGTGTTATTGGAAAACCTCTAACCATAAATATTTTGTATTTCAACACAATATACATTTCGGTTACCAATTAACCATCTTCAGAGGCATAACAACCAAGAATCAGACGTTTTAAGCTTTGGTTGAAAACAAATAATCCTTAGAGCATTAGTTGTTATATTTCTGAGGATGGTTATTTGGTAACCAAATTGTACATTAGGACAAAATAAAAATATTTGTGGTAAGACGTTGTTGAGTATTATTTTATATTATATAACCAAAGAACATCCCAAATTAATATTGAAAAGAATCGTTTAATTATAGGTTTGTTTCTACAAGATTTTTTTATTTTAAAATTTTATAAGTTTAATGCATTTTATTAGTAAAGGCGTGGGTATAATTTGTATAGTTATATAACTGTAAAAAGTTTGACAATCATTATAAACTAAACGATATGTTTTTCTAGTTAATATATTTTTTGTATAATTACAATAATGTTTACTCCACCATCTCCAACACTGTATATTTGATACACATCACCTGCTTTACTATGCTCTTCATTTGTCTCTGTTAAACAACAAATCACATTCTTTACATTCAAATTAAAAGGCAAAAGAATTAATTTTTTTACATTCCCTTTATAAATTTGCGGCCGTGAATCACTTTGCAACACCGGTAATTACAAGCCGCCCCAAATAATACGAGGGAAGCCGAACCTGCCCGAGCGTTCTCGTTTTTAAATTGAGACGAAGGCAGAATGATTTACTGGGTCCCATTCTTTGTGTCATTACCCTAATGGAGTTGAATGCATTATTCAAATCTCACTCTGCTGGGAAGGGGGCTTTCGCTATGTGCAGTTTGATAGTGGCAGCAGCGGCTTTTCAGGCGCCGTGAAAAAAGATTTCGCCGTGACTATTTCAACGGAGATTTTTATGTAGATTGTAAAAAAATGATGCTGGTTTAACTAAGTACAAAAGTTTGGTATATCCAGGCTTGGAGGAGCGTAGAAAATTATGTTTTGTGTTTATAAACAAGGTATTTTTTTCCATTTACTCGTTCATCGATTCCTTGTTCATCGCTTCTTCTTGGACGACTAATATTTAGTTTGATCTATTTCAGGAGAGTAGGCTTGTAGTATCTATAACTGCTGAGAAATTATATAAAAACATATACTAATTATACCTATTATTATTACTGTATATAATAAGGAGTACAGCACTTAAGGTAGCACGTATAGTACGCATTTACATAACCATGCAGTCATTTTATGAAAACAATTAATTGCCCTGGCTGGATCTATAACTATGGACATCGACAGCTATGTCGAATATTCGACACAAAGTACAATGAACTTGTAGGGCGATGTTGATTTCTTTCACTGTGTATGGCTGGGCGTTCGGAAAATTCTACTTCGCTTTAGTAACTCTGGGAGAAACCGTAGTGTCTGGTTGGGGTGTCGTCTCTACCCAGAAGCGAGCCACTAGGCTATATATCGTAGCACCAGCCTCCCCCCCCCTTTCAGGCCTGTGCTAGTTATCCCGGTAGGGAACCACGTGTGTGAGTTTGGATTCGTGCTGGCGTCGATCCACGTTCTGGAATATAGAGTCTTTCAAACATTAGTAGTGAATGTCTTTGGGTTCTTTGGACGAAGGAAGAAACGAACTTCTAGGCTCTCTTCGTGTACCTTCTTTTCCTCTTCTTTGCTTCTAAAACACATAGATGGTGAATGTACAGTTTTTACTATAACACAAAAAACCGGAGGTGAAACTGTCGATCGTTTAAAAAACAGAACAATACAAAAAAAAGTTCATCTGACCACTTACGTCACGGTGATCATAGTGGCTGTACGATCGTCGTCTATGTAATGACAATGTACGGCGATACACAGAACGGCGATGGCTAGACGCCGCGGTATCGTATTGGGAAAGGCCCAATGCTCTTCTTCCTCACCTAAAAGCATGTTACTCTCCGCTTTTTTTACCGTACGTTCCAACCATACGTGCTAAAGGAACCCCAATATGGCCGCACAGAATGTAATTTGCAAGAACCGGTTCCTGATTTGACCAGCGCTCTTGTAAAGAAACGGAAGTAGGATCGAGTTGGTACCTTATGCCTAATCTTTTCTTGGATCTTCTATTTACTTATCTTGAATGAACTCATTTAACTAACTGTTGTTACTAAACACACCATAGCCAATAGGGTTTGGTTATGGATAAACTACTTTACGTCTCCCAGGCAAAATCACTTTACATGTTAGGACACGCATACAGTCATTTGAATGGTATTGTCTGGGCGTTGTTTTATAGTACAAGTTTGATGAAATTCCTAAAGGTTTAACTGATCCCAGGTCTTTTTACGTAGAATTTCTCTATTACTGTGTTTGTTCCAATCAGCTGTTTCTAGCAAAGCTTATGCATACTTGATGGTCTCGGTCTATTATATTTAATGTCTTACATTAAATTGCTTTCTAGATATTGAAGCAAGTGTTGGCTGGCAGAGATTTTAATACCATCATCTGCGTAGACCATCGTCTTTGAGCCGCCTGAGTGTTAGTTTATTGTTCCACATGTCTTTGCGTCTGACATTCGATTAACCACTCATAAGTTCAAACTTTATGAATATTAACATCGACGGCTAAATGTTTTCGTGTTCTTTCTAAGAAAATATAAACGTGTTATGTCTCGAGGAGGAATTTTAAAAATATTGTAGTCGACTTGGCATGTAAATAACCATATTTTATTAACACATACATACTGCTCTGATTTTCACTTCATTCTTTCCCTTGAAAGGTTTACATTTTGGTCGTGTAAGCTCTTGAATAGACACCCAAGTTTTACAACTGGGTCCTCGTTAGACTTGATACGTTATTATTATACCCAGTTATAAAAACTACAATTGCATTTAATAGTACAGTGTTTGCTGGTTTGTATGCTTCCGTTTTGGCTATATATTATGTAATTATATTTTAACACGATTTTCTTCTGTAAAATTTTGTAAAATTTTATGTTTACTAAAAGGTTGAACACTTTTAAATTTAATATTTATTTTTTACACGGTTGTCTTACTTCACTACGGTGGAACCGATGTTTACCAATTTATATTAAGTTGCCTACACAGCGCCGTTTTGTTTTGTCTGGTCGAGTCTGCAATGTATATATTTTAGTTCCACCACTGTTACCACTATATTTCTTATATAAATGTTTTTTTCTTGTTGTGAATAACTACATCAAATACGTACCAAGTAACCCCATATTTAAATGACAAAATTATATATATATTGTTATGTGCCGTATAAAAAAGGATAAAAAGTGAGTTTAAAAATATTTTAAATATATTATTACCTTTTGTACATTATTTTGAGTTATAATTATATTTAATCTGTATAAAGTTACAATTCATTACAAACTTTAATTAAACTGAAATTAAACTTTATTATATATAACGCTAAATGTGTTTTCATATGCATTACACGCGGTACCAGACATGCACGCCCAACTCTATAAACACTTGCCGCGATATCGTGTTAAGATAATACCCAGAGCATATGTATTCAGACCAGATATGTCTTGGGAATGTTGCTCTAAGATTCCAAAACAAATTAATTCGTGGTGTGAAGGTATTTCAGTAGGAATGCTGACGTGGGGGTGCTTCCGCTTTGCTCAAGAGTAATTTGAATGCGTGCCGTAATGCGATTTGGAATAAAGGGAAATTGAGTTGTGACAAAACCAGGCGCAGCTTATTAGCGAATATTTGAGCGTGCTTAATTCTCAGTGTAGTGTAGGGACACATGACGCATTAGCGGCAACCGCTTTGTTCCGAAATTGTTATGCAAAGTGATTTGAATAGTGAGATAGGACAAATTTATGCATAGATGAATTTGTGTTCGTCGTTTAGCATTTATTATTTGATTCTTTATGTTTCTGTTGTAGTTAAACTTAATATCAAATCCCTGGTTTACATCTGTATCTCTAATACAGAGAAATATCTACTCAGAAGTGAATTTCGTGGCTTGTTGGAATGTTAACAATGAAACAAGTCTCAAAGAAGTGCATTTCGTGACTTCGTCGAATGGTAACGACGAGAGGTAGTTTCATAGAAGTGAAATTCACGTTTTGCTCGAATAGTAACAATGATAAGTAGTTTCATAGAAGGGAATTTCACGACTTGGCCGAATGGTAACGACGAGGGGTAGTTTCACATATGTATAATTCGCGACTTAGACGAATGGTAACTACGAGAGGTAGTTCAATAGATGTGAAATTCGCGCTTTAGTCGAATGGTAACGACGAGAGGTAGTTTCATAGAAGTGAAATTCGCGTTTTGATCAAATAGTAATAATGACAAGTAGTTTCATAGAAGGGAATTTCACGACTTGGCCGAATGGTAACGACGAGAGGTAGTTCCATAGATGAGAAATTCGCGATTTGATCGAATGGTAGCAATGAGAAGTAGTTTCATAGAAGTGAAATTCGCGAATTTGTAACAATGAGAGGCAGTTCAATGGAGTGAAATTTTTGATGCCCTCGAAATAGCCCTAAGATGCAACAATCAAGAAACGTACTTCATAACAGTATAAAACCGAAAAGAAATGAGTAATTTTCTCTTGATTTCCCACAGTTTTTATTTTCTCATTATAATACATCTTCTTAATTTTTCTGTCTTCAAAATTCTCTTATACCACAACTCAAATACATGAACGCTTCCAAATTTCTTTCCTATTTAAACTCCACGTCCCATGCCATATAACGCAGGATAGCTTCGCACCAACCTTGAAGAGATTTATGTTAAAGTCCTGCCACGTAAAAATATTTTCGTTTTAGTAATAATTTTTTATTTTCCTTGCTGTTTCTCTTTCTCCTTTTAATTGTTTTGTTCGTCGGTAATCCATGCTATTAAATATTTGTCTGACGTGACTCTTTCGGTTTGTGTGTTACATATAGTTATATTTACATAAACATTTGTCTTCGTTGTAGTTATCATTAATTTTTTATTTATTAGGGTTCACTTTCAGGCCATAGTTAATGCTATATCTAAAGCTAATTCTGGTAAATTGTCTACCCGTAATAGTGGGTCATCCGCATAAAGTATGTTATTAATTATTCCAGCTTGACATGATTCCTCCATTTAGTTTCACGAAAGCTTCCTGACATGTAACTTTGCTTTATGAATTAAATAAAAGAGAGCAAAACCTTGGTGCAAACCCTGACTCCTTCCTAACTGTTTAATTTCTTCACATTGCGGTAATGGTGTTAATTTCTCGACTGTCAGTGTTTTGTTCCCGAGAGTTTCGTATAGCTGCTCATAAACGTAGTACTTTATAAAACGTTCTGCTTTTATCTCCATGCAAACCTTTTCAACTCGTACGACGAGAATAAAGTGTCTTTCATTATAAAACACAATCTTACAAACAACTGTTTTCTTACCGTTGCGCCAAGAACGTACTCCCAGAGATACAAGACACTTTCACTGATCTTTTACCCAACGTTCAGAATAAAGAGGCTTATATCTGCTTCATCCCCACAAAATTATTAAAAATAAAAGCAGATTTTTTTTAAAAGGAGAGGTTACAGAAAAAGAGATAAGACTGTTTACTCCTGTTGGTAGTTTACACCATGAATCTGTGGGTCTCTTTCTCTCTCCCTCCATTAAAGCGCGTAGCACAGGGTCTTGGAGAATCGTTTAACCTTAATTAAGTCTCGCTCCAGCGCCTCCCTCTAATCCCAGCTTCCCGGTTGTCTCTGACATATTTCGCTTATCTTGTTACCGTATACAGCCGCTGGCACTGCGTAACCTACTCCACTCGTTTCAGATATTTATCAACATTACGCGCGTGCGTTTTAAATTAATGCCAGCGCTAGGTTTTCGGAGTGGAATAACCGACGCCATGGAGCAGGCTTTCGATTTTGCTACCGCCTCGGGCTTAAGCTTCATATCTAGGCATCGATGTTCGATTCTTTACATGTCATTCAGATCCCGATCCTTGTGAAACCCACACTAATCGCGATTAAACACACACACACACACACACACACACACACACACACACACACACACACACACACACACACATACACAACACTCACACTCACACACACACACACACACACACACACACACACACACACACACACACACACACACACACACACACACACACACACACACACACACACACACACACTCACACACACACACATACACAACACTCACACTCACACACACACACACACACACACACACACACACACACACACAAAACACACACACACACACACACACACACACAAAACACACACACACACACAAAACACACACACACACACACACACACACACTCACACACACTCACACACACACACACACACACACACACACACACACACACACACACACACACACACACACACACACACACACACACACACAGAGAGAGGGAGAGAGAGAGAGAGAGAGAGAGAGAGAGAGAGAGAGAGAGAGAGAGAGAGAGAGAGAGAGAAAGAGAGATGGGAGTCCTTATAATCATTGTTGGGATATTAACTTCACTGAGATATCACCACATATGTTTCCAAATTCGTGACGTACTAAAAGCACTGTGTTCAGCAGATTAGGTTTTAGAGAGGAACTGATACTTTAGAACGTTATACGACTGGAACGTGTGTGTTGTGTTTGTACAGCTATTTGGAGAGATTGTTAAAGAATATTGAAAATAATGTTTTAAAAAGTAAGACACAGATTTAAATGTAGGGAACAATTAAAAATGAAATAAGTCACAATTGGTAGGTGTGGTCGCTTCTTTGTATGTTTGTCTTGTTTACTTGGTAAGCTATGGTTTGTCGGCGAACTGGAGTCTTGACTGATACCGACGTTGATTAGTTACCGCTAAAACATCATCAGTCTAAAGTAAGTTAACCACTTTGAAGGGTTGTACATTTTATTAAAACACTTCAAATTTCACAATGATAATATCTGTCTTTTCGTTCCGTGATTTACGTTTTCCATTCTATAACTTTGAAACCAATTTTCCATATTCTGAGTAAAACTGATTCTCAGTGAGGTCGTCATTAGAAACCGCAATAAAGACGCGAAAGTTTAAAGGCCATGGTGGCTGAAATATGGCCAAATAATTCCAAAGCTGCTTGCGCCTAGGACATAGATATCTTGTACGATTTTTCCTAATTTGTTAATTCCAGTGTCTTATAAGCAACTGGTTGGAAGCGGGCTGGCCTTTTTTCGGACAGCATTGTGCTGCTTGTTGATGGTGTTACTGAACATCATTTTAACTTGAAGATGGATCATATTATCCGTAAAGAGTGAGAAACGGTGTAATAAGTTACAGGGTTATAGAAAATGCTTTAATATTTTATATTGTGATTTGAGCACATTATAAAAAGATTTATAACGTATAAATTTTAAACACTTTTAAAAATTTTACCACAAGTGATATACGCGATTGACAAACACGTAATAAGGAATACTTTATTTTATATGAAACATAAAATAAAAGATAAGTAGGAAGAAATTTAATTATCTTGGCGGTGAAAGGCAGTGAAAATAGGAAGCTAATTATTGACTGGTAATTAAAGTTTACACTACTGCGATATAGAAATTTATCGGCTGCTTTAGAAGTTAAGGGCGCTTTTCGCATTTGCGGCGCAGTAGTGTGAATCGATACAATGTCAATAGAAGACTTAAACGAAAAAGAGAACACGTTTTCTATGGAGTTGAAAAAGGATGTAATGGGTGCTGAAAGACTTTAAGTAGAGTGCAGCATTGTACGAGTAGATGATAGAACCCGGCAATACGTCAATGGGAAGAAAAGTTCTAGGGAAGATTACAAATTTCGATTTATAAAAGAAATTGTTAATCGTTCGATAGTGGGTTGGACACAAACGTGAAGATGGAAAACAAAATTCGTAAACGTGTGGTTTTACGAGAAAATGTTTTCCATCGAAAGAACGGTGACGCGTAAGGAAGAGGAATTTTTTATTAGTAAATATGAATGGTATGTTTTAATTAGAATTTTTAATTTTGTATGTGATTATGAATAGTATGTTTTAGTAGTGAATACGAATGGTTTGTTTTAGTAGTGAATATGAATGGTACGTGCATTCTCTTCCTCCTTATTTCATTCGTCACGCTATACCTGACGACGTAACAATTTTCAGTTTAATTGCACAAAATATATACCCCTAGTACAATTAAAGAACATTATTATCAATAATTGTTGACGTTTGGATGTAAGCCTAAGTCCTGTTTGCTGCACTGTGGGTCGAGCACATACCGAGATCCACAACTCTTTCTACTTCAGAATATAGTTCACGCCAATGGAGTATCATCGGCTATTCTCAGCATGCACTGCTTATTGAATCGTCAGAACGCTTCAACATTTCCTGTTCATGCAAGTCTCTCGCAGTTGTCATCTTTCACCATAATATACCGCCCTTCATTGTTGCAATTACTCTCATTTTCTATTTGCATATTTAAAACAACAGCCGGTTTGTCAGTTGGAACTTTTATATTACTTTCTTTTCGGGGATTATTTATTTACCTTCATAAGTACGCAACGGCTTTTAGTTTTGCGGCCAATATAAAACAGTTTTGTAATGATGCAATGAACCTGCGTTTTCTCACTTCTAGTGCTGCATGCGTTTTGCATTGTTTTATTACTTTACTCTGATGCAGCGTGTAATTAAAAATGTTATTTGTAACTATTCACATTAGGTCAATATGTTTTCCCTTAACTTTGTTATATGTTCATCTCATATTGCTTTAGGGCATACAACTTTACTGTCTGTCTCTGTGTTTATTACTTAGTGAAATAGAACGTTTTACAGTCTAACAACCCGTTGAAAGCTAATTTTGAACGTTTCTAATTGTTTCTGGTTTTGGGCTACAATGACAGTAGAAATACTAAAAAGGACTTTATTTATTTGGGGGAAACGGTGCCACTGAAGATACTCTGATGTAGATAGTAAGGTAGAACGTATCTTTCAAAACATGTGTGTTAGCACTAAAATAGACTCAGATGGTGGACGATTAGTAGAACGTTTGCCAGATTTGAACTTTTGATGGCAAACAAAGATGGTTACCTCCCGGATCTTTCATGTTTAGCAAACACGTAGTGTTCCGGCATGTTTACGGTAGACACACAAAATAACACCCCGTCTTAAATAACATCTGTTTACGACATGATGACACACAAATATATCCCAGCTTTTTTTCGGCATGATAAACACACGTAATAACATCTCGGCATGTTTACGGCACGGTAAACACACATAAAAACATCGTATTTCGTTCTTATTTGCAGCACGATAAACACATATAGTTGCATCTCGTCTTGTTTAGACACGTTATACACACATGCGGGACAACCGATTGTGCAAGTAAAACCCTGGTGGTAAATTACTGGCTTGTTTAAAGCATGACAAATTTACATGTTAACGACCCAATTGGTAACATACGTTATACAGCACATATGATAAACAGACGAAAGATGTATTGACTAAAGTCAAAACTTATTTGTTCCTGTGCGCATACGAACAGGTATGTATTATAGCGAAGGCCAGTGAGCCACGTGAATCACGGGTAGATTTATCTGTTGTCAGGAAAGTAGAGGTGTTTGTTTCACGAAATTAATGATTTGGTGAAAACAGGTGCTGGAGCTGTTTGTGGGACCCCGGCTCCATTAGGAAAAGTTTTTCTCTTTTAATTCGGTAAATCCATTAAGAATGATGAATGGTTATTCGTTGACATCCGGGGCAGAAATTCTTCTATTCTCCTAAATTCGGAAGCAAATAAATGTCTGTCTACATTCTCCTTTACTTTAATCCTAAAGTGATACTTGAGCGTTCTGTCTCTTGTTGTGCGTGTAGACAGTAACTATTATTGGTAAGGCAGACGCAAAATAACCCTGTAGGGGGGTGCGTAATATTGTCGATTCTTTGCAAAAGGTATTTAGAATAAATCCATGTACAGAGATAAGTATGGGTCAGTTTGCTGTCACGTGGATGAATGCTATTAGAAAGGTGAAACTTTAATCATGGCGTGAGTAATTGGTCGTGCACTTACCTTTCAAGCATCTGTCGGAGGGGTTATAGTGGCGGATTTGTAGGAAAGAGAGTCACAAATCATTTGGATAGGGCCGCCGGTCTCTACCGAAGTGTCTAAGAGGTACTTGACTTCCATAAAGGTAAGTATTCCGAGGGATAACTGGTCTCTTCAGCGTGGCTCTTGCTTGTCACTACGTATATTCTCCTGTTCTTTATCATTTCTGCTAATAATATTGCAAAACATATCTTCATTGGCGTCGCTACTTAACGAGTCCCCTATAATCTCCAGGTATTGGATGAGAGTAAGTGCCGGGTATTATTACGAGTCGTGTCATTTCACGCTCACATTTTTAGCAATCACTATGATTTATAGTGAATCGGTGGAGGGGTGGTTGGATTTATTTGACTGGATTCCGATTTCCCAACTTGGCAACCTTATTTTCTTGGAAAGGAGGTTAGATTTATTTGAATGGAATCAGACTTTACCACTGGGCAACATGTAGGGGTTGTGTAAGGGGTTGGATTGTATTTTCCTTTGATCCAACATCTCCATGAAGCAGGCATTGAACACATTCTTCGCAAGCGGCCTGCAAGTTAGAGACATATCAAACCGCCTACCCATAAACTGGGCCCCCCGGTTCCTAAAGGACAGGTGAAGGATCATGAATTATATCGCCTCATATAGTAATTAATGCGTCAAATGTGCTTGTACTAAACCTGAAGAATAAAAAATATATATGCAAATGTTTAGGACAGTTTAATTTCTTCATAGGTTTGACCGTGTGTTCAAACTATTGCCGAATGTTCAGGGTTGAGGTTAGCAAAGAAGGGATGATAGGGTGAAACGTCGAGTCCTGCGCAGGTTGAGAAATTTTAAAAGAAAAACTCGATTAGATACTTTTCACGTGATTTGATTTCATCCATTTATGTATATTTAGGTAGGTGCACGGTGTGTGTGTGTGTGTGTGTGTGTGTGTGTGTGTGCGCGCGCGTGCGCGTGCGCGTGTGCGCGCGTGTGTGTTTGTTTTGCAACGTCTTCCCCACTTCTTCTTACTTTTACTTATTTATTGTACTTGATGTACTGGGGTGTTCTTACGGTGTTGTTGCTTTTTATTATTTTTATTCGCGCCTGTTTATCTCCGTTCTGCTCTCATGCTCTTGTAGCCTCGAGCGTTCCTAAAATTTGTCTTGTGTTCGCCCGTTATTTGACACGCTTAAACGCAAGCCACTTCCCGCTGATTTCTACCTAACACATTATATGACCCCCCCCCAAATGGTTAACAATGTTTTGTCGGGTCTTTAAATAGTCATACTTGAGTAGTCAGCTGGAAAGAAACAACATTAGCATGAACACACAAAATTTCCAAAAGCTCTTACCATCTTAGAAGATCTGCAGGCACAGCAAGGGGACGTGCAAAATATAATCATGTTTAAGTTACGTTTTTGAAGGCTCCTGTGTTTTTTAAACAAGATCTGCCAGCAGACATCGTCTCTGGGCTTTTATAAAAAAACAACTAATTTTCAGATTAGCTCAATAATTTTACAATAAATTTGAGGAGAGGACTCGTTTGAAGAAACATTAGGCTCGGAATATTATATATAATTCATTAATTAATGAAATTTAATTAAAGTTGTAATTTGATTTAACAATCACTATTTATTAGTTGGAAAAACTAAAAGTTATATTGGTTGTTCAACACGGGATAAATTTAAATACCAAAAGTGTTTAGAATGCATCTAATTACTGTTTCAAAAAAAAAAAAATTACATTTATCCTCAACTAAAATACATTAGAATCTTTCGTTACTATTTTTTTGTCTTTTTCATATCATCACAAATAATTTTTTAAATTTTTCTTATACCTGACATATTTATTTACTAAATTTTATATAGAATCTTTTTATTACACTCACTTCTTTGAACAAAAATCTTTCCTAATCTAACATAATAAAGTTGTCATCCTTTAATTTTAAGATTGAATTAGTAACTCACAATTTTTATATCAAATAATTTTAAACTTCGTATAAGTCTATAAATCTTATCTTTCAGAAAATGATTGGCTTATGGCCAAAACCACTTTGTGAATCTACATTTAATATTTATTCCTTAAACATTTTTATCATACAAATTATTTTTACTACATTTAACATTTATTTAAAAATTTCTACTTAGAGTGAAGTCATTGTTTAATTTTTATCTTATTGAAAATTTTGAATTTAATATTTTCAAGTGACTAAATTTGACATTATTTTTATATAATAGAGAAAATGACTTGCCAAGAATTTCCCTGCCGATCCTAGAGTCCTCTCGTCCTGATTCCAGGTCCCTGGACAATGGAAGTAGCCATCCCTGGTAAGTTGATGTAAGTCCTCCATACTCCTCTGATCTTCACGTCCTCGAGGCTGAGTCTGAAGCCCTCGTCCGTGGATCGAATTAGACGGCAGAAACGTGGTGATCTGAATCCATCTGGCCTTTTGGTGTTATCCTAGGCGCGACCCGGCATTACGACCGTTAGCACCTTATATTAAAAATGTTTTACAGACTGCCTTACAGGTCCTTGCGTTCCTGTATTTATTGCGGCGATGTAACCATTCCCCTCCTCTTAGCTCGTCGCTATCTCCGTGCGTTTTTCTTGTACGGGCGGGTTAGACAAATTATTCGATTCAACCTGCATAATTCTGTTTTCGGTTTTGGAATTCTGAAAAATGTCTATTTCTTTAAAATGGCTGTAATTTATTTGTTATTTAAGTTTTTTAGATTTGGTTTTCACTACTGTTCTTTTTGGATTTTTCTGGTCGTTTTAAAATGTCAGTGATAGTTCTACGTGGCCTAGTTCTCAAGTTAGCATTTTTCGGAACTTATAAATTTTCACTCCACTCCTGTTTGTCAAATTTAGTTAGCTATTACAGTTTTATTTTATTTTAATTTGTCTTAATAATAATTATTCAAGAATTTACTAGCTTCTTCACTCTTTACAACGTTTCATTATACAATAAATTTAAACCTTTTTATTTAATTCTTGAATTTGTTATTAAAAATTTTTTAAATTATTAATTTCTTTACTTGAGCGGCCATTCTGACCGTCTCAACGTCTGTGTGTGCGCGCGCGCATGTACCCATTTAATTATATTGTATGTTTCCTAAATATATCAATAATTAGATAAATAATAAATTTAAGCAGTTTTTCTTGCTAATTTGTTGAACCCACAATTTTTGTTACTAATTTCTTTTATTATTTTTTTTTGCAGGTAAGTTGAAGCTGTATGATATCTTTTAGTCGCCCTAATTACACGTAAGTTCTCCTATATCTAGCATTTATCTTGTAAAGATTTGTTGCCGCCCTGTTTGACCTGCATATTCATCGTCTGCCATACGCAACATATTCCAACTTATTTGTGACTTCTGATGCTGGTTTCACGATACAGAACCCTCGAACCCAGAACCCTTGAGATGTTTTAATCGAGAAATCTAAATCTCTAAAATAGCCATAAAATAAGAGTTAAGAAACCGGTCATAAATTATAATCCCATTGAAATAATAATTTGGTTTTAAAGTTACATTAAACTTATAGAAAGGACAAGTTTAAAGAATAACTAATTACGAGTATTAGATCTAAGCTGTATACTTTAAATTTTCTCAACTAATTGAAATTAAAGATACAATAATGCTTGCATTCAATAAAGTTTTTAAACCCGTGTGATATTAAAAAAAAAAAACATATTTCAATAAACCTTTTCCGTTCCAAGATTTTGTTATAGGCTGCACGAGAAAAGTTTAGTGTCGGAACCAGTTTCACTGGCAAACTACTGCCGGTGGAACGGGACCTAAAAAGTGCAAAACTGACAAAGGAAATATTTGTTATGGGAATGCATTAGAGAAAACAACTATATATTTTCCAACAAGGAAAACAATTCTGAATTGATCACACCCGAACATATTGTAACACTATATACAGTTATATTACTAACGCTCACCTTTGTAGCGACACAACAACTGGATTGTAGTGGCAGTAGTGTTGTGTGTAGTGGTAATACGTCTAGGTGAACAACATAGCCATCAAGTAAACACTTTAGATCAAGCTTTGTACACTGGAAAATACTCTAGTATTTATAAATGGCGACATATTTAGTATTGTTGTGAAGTATGCTGCTGTTATTTGAATGGAAATATTGTAATGATTGCTGTGTTTACGTGCATTAAATTCACCTTCGACGGATGAATCATACTACATCACCATGCAAAGTAAAAATTTGTACAAAGCTGAGCGAATGATTCTGTCACATATAAACTGACACAAATGGATTATTCCATCATAATCCCAGAGTGTCAAGTTTGTTAGAAACATAAATGACACCCACCTGTCATTTGCAATTTGTTGACAAATGCGGGGCTGTAATTTTTGTTTCGGACCCCTCCCGCCCCGCCAGTAGAAATTGCGGTGTAAAACATCGCGCCGCTGTGTTTTGCTAATTCACAATTGTAACAATTGAAACAATTGTTCGTTTCGTGCTCGCTTTACATCCGCCAATATGTTGTTCAAAACATATGAACGATTGGATGTGTTGTAGCAGTTTTCATCAGGTGTTCTTATTCCTTACGCGTTTGGCTAACGCAAACTGGAGATATTGGGCGATTGGGGCTATTTTCATACAATGCTGCCAACTTAAAATCAATCCTTATACCAACGGTGCACAAATTATGCATGTTTTATTTAGCTACATATGAAACAAAATATATTTAAAATACACACTAGGCGTCACATATCCAAGCCTAGCTGGATCCTTTATATGGTTGAGGAATTTTAATTTTTTAAATTAGTTGTAAACAGTAGATTAGTAAATGTTAATACAAAATAAGGAACTGTTTTAAGCCGTACAAATATTAACGTTAGTATTTTCCACCTTAGGAAAATTAGTTCTTTCCAAACCGATTGAATACAAAATACTTGCCAACTAGATTTATACCTAAATAATTCCAAACGTTTATATTATTTGGTTGACTCTCAACCTTGAGATATTGATTCATACTTATACAATCTACGTAAATCTATATTTGAACACTTAGCTATATAGTAGCACTCACTTTTATTGCGATTAAGGTCAACTGTTTCTGGAGGTGTGAATTAGTAAACGTCCGTCCATTTCGGAAAAAGATAATAAATTGTCATTACTAATTTCCGGAGACATGGCCATTTCGACATGATCACTAACATAACAATGAAACCCGTTACGATATATGCAATCAGCCGTCACTGAGATACTGCGTTTGTACGATCACTTCACTAACACTATGACGTCACTTATCAGGCATATTCAATATGAGCGTCCAGAAACGTGTCTGAATTAAGCTCATATAATATAATAGCAATTTTAATTTAATCATCGTGATTCTTTTATACCTACTGTAATCATCGTTCACTTACTGTATTTATTGTGGTTTTGCTGTAACCGTCGTCATCGGATAGTATTCATCGTGACTATAATCTAGTAATCATAACCCTAATATAATCATGAAGACATTGCTGTAATCATCGTGACTCTTATACCTACTGTAATCATCGTGTACTTACTTAAATCATTGTGGTTTTGCTGTAACCGTCATCATCGTATTTTATTTATCGTGACTATAATCTAGTAATCATAACCCTAATATAATCATGAAGACATTGCTGTAATCATCGTGACTCTTATACCTACTGTAATCATCGTGCACTTACTTAAATCATTGTGGTTTTGCTGTAACCGTCATCATCGTATTTTATTCATCGTGACTATAATCTAGTAATCATAACCCTAATATAATCATGAAGACATTGCTGTAATCATCGTGACTCTTATACCTACTGTAATCATCGTGCACTTACTTAAATCATTGTGGTTTTGCTGTAACCGTCATCATCGTATTTTATTCATCGTGACTATAATCTAGTAATCATAACCCTAATATAATCATGAAGACATTGCTGTAATCATCGTGACTCTTATACCTACTGTAATCATCGTGCACTTACTTAAATCATTGTGGTTTTGCTGTAACCGTCATCATCGTATTTTATTCATCGTGACTATAATCTAGTAATCATAACCCTAATATAATCATGAAGACATTGCTGTAATCATCGTGACTCTTATACCTACTGTAATCATCGTGCACTTACTTAAATCATTGTGGTTTTGCTGTAACCGTCATCATCGTATTTTATTCATCGTGACTATAATCTAGTAATCATAACCCTAATATAATCATGAAGACATTGCTGTAATCATCGTGACTCTTATACCTACTGTAATCATCGTGCACTTACTTAAATCATTGTGGTTTTGCTGTAACCGTCATCATCGTATTTTATTCATCGTGACTATAATCTAGTAATCATAACCCTAATATAATCATCAAGACATTGCTGTAATCATCGTGACTCTTATACCTACTGTAATCATCGTGCACTTACTTAAATCATTGTGGTTTTGCTGTAACCGTCATCATCGTATTTTATTCATCGTGACTATAATCTAGTAATCGTAACCCTAATATAATCATCAAGACATTACTGTAATCATCGTGACGCTTTTATACCTACTGTAATCATCGTGCACTTACTTAAATCATTGTGGTTTTGCTGTAACCGTCATCATCGTATTTTATTCATTGTGACTATAATCTAGTAATCATAACCCTAATATAATCATGAAGACATTGCTGTAATCATCGTGACGCTTTTATACCTACTGTAATCATCGTGCACTTACTTAAATCATTGTACCCGCAGGGGGGTGCGGACTAGCCGCACCTACGTGGGATTTGGCGTCCCTCGCGGTACCCTAGCCTAACACTACACCACTCACAAAGCATACACACACACATACACACACCAACACAATCTATACACATTTCAACACTTACATCTTCTCTTAGGGAATTTTGACTGGTCAGAACCGTTGCGCGTTGGGAGTGCTGAAAAGTCCAGAGCGTGACAAACTCTGGACTGGGACGCTGATGTGAGCTTGCTCTGCCGAAGACGTAAGCGCGGTTTCTGGTCTACCAGCCGCTTCGGTCCTTGGTCAGGGAGTGTCCGCGGTGCATGGGTGTCGGAGCCTGTGCACAGTATTACGAGTTCTCGACTGATGCCCATCCAGTCGAGCTAAGGAGAAAAGCTATAGGCCTCAGAGTTCTGAGGTTTGGAAATGATCTTAATGTGATCCAAGGGTGTACCCGTTCCTATAGTCTCGCCCGTAACGCTTGACACGATGGCTGGCTTAAAAAATTTATGGATTCAAAAACCCCGTCAAATATGACTAGTTTGAAAAGAACGCGCCAGGATTCTCCTGACGAATATATTAGCAAGGATGTGAGTAAAAAACGTCGCAGACATTGCCATCAGCAAAATATTTAGTTGTTTCTAGTGCCGAAGAAGGGAAAGATCTTTCAAAAGTTTCTCCTTTCCTGATCAACAAGGCTATTACTGCGTGTGCTGGAGGCCCAGTAGCCTCTATTAAGAAACTTCGAAACGGAACACTTTTAGTTGCGACTTCCACCGACAGACAAACCCGCTCTCTATCAAAAATGACCTCCTTCTTTGACCAGGTCATGGTATCTGTGGCTCCTCACAGATCCTTGAATTACTCAAAGGGGGTCATCACATGTAGGGATTTAATGCACCTTCCAATCGATGAAATAAAGTCCGAACTGTCGTCTCAGTTAGTTACGGACGTTATTCCTATAATGAAAATGGACAAAGGAGAAAAAGTAGCAACAGCGTGTTTTATCGTAACCTTTGGAAAGCCGGAAATACCCGAATACTTGCATGCAGGTTACCAAAGGATCTCAGTGAGACCATACGTGGCTAACCCTAGGCGCTGCTTTAAGTGTCAGCGTTTTGGGCATATCAGCTCTACCTGTTCGAAGCAGAACGTATGCGGTATATGTAGCGTTGAAGGCCATGATGATAAGGAATGTGTTAATTCTCCGAAATGCGCCAACTGTGGTGGTGACCACCCATCGCGATCCTACAACTGCCCTACTTTTAAGGAAGAGAAAGCTATTCTAGGCATCATGGCGAAAGACAAGCTGTCGTTTCCAGACGCCAAGAAAATGTATAGATCTACTCAGGCAAAGGCAGATAGTAAGACTTATGCCGCTACTCTGACCGCTTCGAAATCGTCCTGTAACAACTGTGCCGAGCTGTCGAAAAAAATTGAAGTTCTAACTGAACAAGTGTCTCGCCTTTTGTGCTTAGTCACAAATGGTCCGTCTTTAAATTTGGTACAACCTGCAGCAACGGATAGTGTTTTACCTCGTGTACCTATTTCTTCCACTGGGGGGATTGGAGCACGAAATAAATCACTAAGTGAGCCTTGTGTTTCTGTGCAGAAGATATTATCAAAGTATAATAAACCTTCTGTGGAGAAGACGTTGGAAAAATCGAAACCACGTAAACCAGTGTTACGTCAGACCACATCGCCACCGTCGTTACCGAGTATTAAACAAAATGCTAACAAAGGAGGGAATGTAAAAACTAAACCTCCTAAACCCAAAACTTCCTCAGATTCCATCCCTGAACGGGTGGATATGGAATCTGAGAAATGTAAGCCTGAGACGTCTAAAAACGTCCCAGGCAAGAAAGGAGAGAGAGGCACAAATGGGTGTCAAATAAATCCTTTGCTAAGCTAATAAATGTCTTTGCATAGGAAGTCAGTGATACAATGGAACGTCAACGGTGTTAGGAGTGACATAGAAGAACTTAAAGTACTCGTGCGAGATGTGTATCCAATGTTTGTATGTCTACAGGAGACACATCTCCACGAATCGCATAATTTCCATTTAAGGGAGTATTCAGTTTTTAGATCGGACTTCGTTACAGAAGATCGAGCTAGAGGTGGCGTAGCCATCCTAGCCCGTGACTGTATCGATGCTGTTTCTCTAAACTTAATAACTCCTTTACAAGCAGTAGCCGTTCAAACAGCTGTCCCCTATAAAATTACTGTGTGTTGTGTCTACTTGCCACCACAAGAAAACCTGCATCACAGTGATTTAGTAAATTTGATAAGCCAGTTACCAACTCCGTTCTTATTGGTAGGAGATTTCAATGCCCACCATTCGTCTTGGGGATCTCCAACCTGTAACCCTCGAGGACAACTAGTGGAGAGTGTAAGAACGGAAATGGACCTATGCCTGCTTAATGACGGTTCGCCTACTCATTTAGCGGCATCTACTGGTGGATGGACAGCTGTTGACCTATCGATCTGCAGTCCTCAATTAGCTACTAGATGCACATGGTCGGTACTCCATGATTTGTATGGAAGCGACCATGTGCCCATTAAGATCAATGTATGTGACTCCCAACCTTGTTATGCTCGAAATTCCCGTTGGATTTTGCGAAAAGCCAACTGGGACGCCTTTACGAAATATTTTCTATCACTTGACACAGATTACCTGACACCCATTGATGAAATTGTTGAAAATTTCACTAAGACCATTTTAAATGCCGCTGTAGAGGCCATTCCGAAAACCTCTGCACATCCACGCCGACCGCCTGTGCCGTGGTGGAACGACGAATGCACAGAAATCCTCCGTTTACGACGAAGAGCTTTAAGGAGATTTAAGCGTAACCCAACAAGTGACAACCTTCAGGAATATAAAACACTCCGTGCGAAAGCACGGAGGATATTTAGGCTGAGTAGAAACACAATGAGGATATTTGAGGATTCATGCTGAGGATTCATATATGAGGATATTTAGGCTGAGTACATTGGCACAATTAGACGAACAACTTCATCCTCCACAGTGTGGAGGAAACTAAGATCAGTTTGTGGTACTTCCATTCCGTTGCCAGCTATTGCGCTGAATCAACCGAATGGAAGTTTGACCACGGACAGTGATAATATTGCTAATGTGCTGGGAAAATCATTTTCTAACTCTTCTGCTACTACAGCCTATAACATAGTATTCCAGAGACATAAATTGAAGGAAGAAGCAATACCGTTTACTGTTGGGTTGTCTGGCGACTCACCTTTAAACACTCCTTTCTCCTTAGGGGAATTGGAGTCAGCTCTCGCGTCAACGAGGGATTCTGCACCAGGTCCTGATTCCATTGTATACTCCATGCTGAAACATCTACCATCATCGGCGAAACTTTTCCTCCTTCGAATATACAATCGGCTATTCGAGGAGCAGTCTTTCCCCGATGCATGGTTAGAAGCGACAGTAATTCCTATCTTAAAACCAGGTAAAGACAAAACCAATCCCAGTAGTTACAGGCCTATATCTCTAACAAACGTCTTGTGCAAACTACTGGAGAAGATGGTCAACCGCCGTCTTGTCTGGTACCTAGAAACCAACAATTTCATTTGCAACGAGCAGTGTGGTTTCAGACAAGGGCGATCATCGGTTGACCAATTGGTCTTGTTAGAATCCGCTATTCAAGATGCCTTTCTCTTGCGTTAAACACTCGTTGCTGTTTTCTTCGACCTTGAGAAGGCATACGATATGGCATGGAAAAGAGGAATTCTCAACACTTTAAAATCATGGGGTATACAAGGGAATATCCTAGCATTCATCGCTAACTTTCTTTCAAACAGATCTTTCCGCGTTCGACTTGGAGGCACGTATTCAAACAGCTATACACAGGAGAATGGTGTACCGCAGGGCAGCGTGCTGAGCGTCACGCTATTTGCCGTTGCAATAAATAGTATCACCAGCAATATACGATCTCCGGTACACTGTTCCCTTTTTGTGGATGACTTTTGTATATATGTGCCTGCTCGGTGTATGGCAACAGCGGAAAGGTCTTTGCAGTTAGCAATGTACAGATTAGAGGAATGGTCAAAAGCTACAGGTTTCAAATTCTCTGCTTCGAAGACCCAATGTGTAGCATTTAGTCGTCGTAGGCAGCACCAGGTGCCGATTCTTTATCTTGATGGGATTCAGCTTCAAACCACGGATAGTGTTCGATTTTTGGGTCTTTTATTTGATAGAAGACTCTCATGGATCCCACATGTTCGTGATTTGAAGGTGAGATGCAGCAAGAAATTGGATATGTTAAGAGTCCTTAGTGGTACGAATTGGGGAGTAGACAGAACTAGTATGCTTCGGTTTTATCGCGCAGTCGTTAGATCGCGCATAGATTATGGCTGTCAAGTTTACTCATCTGCACGACCTACTGTTCTGAAAACTCTTGATATCATCCACCACTCTGGACTTAGACTGGCTACTGGTGCATTTAGAACTAGCCCAATCCCTAGTCTTCTTGTCGAAGCTGGGGAACCTGCCCTTTCTAGACGACGTCAGATGCTACAAATATCTTACGTTTCTGTTCTTCGAAGCAAACCCAACCACCCGCATTTGAAATAGTCTTTCACAATACGCTAAATGAAGTGTACAATACACGTCAACGTTCGACCCATCCATTTGGCATACGAACTTTAAGAATATTGGATGACCTTGAGTTGCAACTTCCAACTATGTTTGAACGACAAATGTGCTATCTACCTCCATGGATAATAAAAACGCCGCACTTCGATTTCTCATTGTCCAGTTATATAAAACACGATACTCCTGTTGTGGTCTACCACCAGGAATTTTTATCCATTTATAAATCTCACCAACACAGTGAAATTATTTTCACTGGTGGATCTAAACTGGACAATGGCGTTGGGTGTGCGTTTTATGCATCTGGATGTACCTACACGTACGGATTGCCCTCAGCTTGCAGTGTTTTCACGGCAGAACTATTTGCTATTTTTAAAGCTTTGACCGTCATTCAATCTCGATCCTCGCATTATCTTTTGTGTTCGGATTCCAAAAGTGCTCTTCAGGCTCTTCAGGATGTTTTCTCTAGCAACCCTTTAGTTGGGGACATTTTGTGTGCTGTACACAGGCTTCAATTGAGGGGTGTGGGGGTGACTTTCTGTTGGGTACCTGGACATTGCGGAATACTTGGAAACACAAAAGCGGATGAAGCGGCGAAGAAAGCTACAAGTTTGGTGCCTATTACTCAACTAGTTATGGCATCTGACTATGTGTGTTTCGCGAAACATTTATTGCTCGCTGCTTGGAATGACGAGTGGCATACTGTGATTGAGAATAAGCTGAGGGAAATTAAAGATACCGTCCGTCCATGGAGGTCTTCAATTCGTTCAAAACGTAGGGAGGAAGTGGTGGTTACACGCCTTCGCGTTGGCCACTCTTTTGCAACTCATGGATATTTGATGCGTCGTGAAGATCCACCAATATGCCAATACTGCGGGGGTATCTTCACAATAAAACATATTTTGGTAGATTGTGTTAGTGTAGGCAATGTTCGTGCCCTTTTTAATTTAAAAGGGAGTTTAAAGGTGGTGCTAAGGGACGATGACTCGGCCATTGACCGAGTCATCGCTTTCTTGCACCACTTGAAAATATTTTTTAAAATTTATTACATAAATATATATATTTTTAATTTTATTTATACATATAATTCTCTGTGTTTCTTTTATTTATTTTAATTAAATTTATTTTCTGTTCTTGTTATTGCTATTGAGATTTATTTATTGCTAAATTGTTACCTATTATTGTTTTACATATTATTTATTTACTGTTATATTGTTCTTTGTTGTTATTTTGTTATTTAGCTTTTAAGAATTTTTTCATTGTTATATTGTTGTTTTTTGTTTTTTATTGTTGGTGTTTCTTGTTTTGAAATTTTTGTTGTATTTATTTATTTGTTTATTTATTAAATTATTTGATTTTATTTAAAACATTGCGTTCAGTGTTAGATTTTGTTTGGCGATGATAACCACAATTGGTTTTTCGCCAGGAAAAAAAGGAAAAAAAAACTTAAATCATTGTGGCTTTGCTGTAACCTTCGTCGTCGGATTCTATTCATTGTGACTATAATCTAGTAATCATAACCCTAATATAATCATCAAGACATTACTGTAATCATCGTGACGCTTTTATACCTACTGTAATCATCGTGCACTTACTTTAATCATTGTGGTTTTGCTGTAACCTTCGTCATCGGATTCTATTCATTGTGACTATAATTTAGGAATCATAAGGGAATCTGAGAAACCTAGGGAAATATGAACAAGAGAGAAAGTCGTGCTATAGAACAAACGCAAAATTATTTTCAATTATATATATTATTTATGTAAAATGTACGAACTACGGCTAGAATTCTCTTTCCTTTCGATTTCTAAATACCTTTTTGATTTTAATATTACTGAATGATAACAATGATTTTTAAAATATTTAAAACACATCCAGGAGCTACTAAAACTCAACTTGTTTCCTGGTAACATTTCTAACTACAAACATTATAAGAAATAAAAATATATTTTCCTAAACTGTAAATATATCTGCATATTAATGGATTTAATAATTGCGTTTTCTAAGCGTAGTTGTTGGGATTAACGTTTATCCTTACAACATTCTCACAAAACGGAAGAAACGATTGCATTTTGAGGCTATTGATGGCTCATGATTATTAAACTGTAATGGTTACAAGACTGCGTTTGAGTAGCGCTGGTTGGCCCACTAGATTAGACGATGTTCTGCGGCTGATGGTAACATTTCGCAAATAGGAAAACATGTTTCCGTTTAATTAAAGGAAAGGTCGCTGCAGCAAGAAAGGCTTTCGGTGTAAGTACGCCCTTTATATAACGGCCATTTGGTATTTTATCTGTCTTCAACGTTTAGCAAGCAGTAACTGTTGATTTTGTTATTTGTTATAGCTTTAACAAATATATATATATATATATATATATATATATATATATATATATATATATATAATAAGAGAAATACAAACACTAGGAAAATGTTTTGAACTATAGCTTTTCCTTGACAAACAGTACCAATATCATCAGGAATAATAGAAATATCATATATATATATATATATATATATATATATATATATATATATATATATATATATCTCACTTTCACTTATGTACTTAAACAAGAATCTTACTTGGTATTTATGCGAGCTAACTTTCAATGGCTGGTCGTGCATCCTCGGGCATACTGAACAGGGTTGTTGTAGACTGCGAGCTGAATGGATTTCCCGTTGACCTTGGTGTACCGTTATGTTCTATTTTTAGATTCACTGCACTGTGCGAGTTTTTAGAGTTTGTTTTGGGGTTAATATTGTCTATTAGATTGAATAATTTATCGTTTTCTGATTTTATTTGTATTTGTTCGTTAATGATATTATTTTTATTTTTATAAATTTCTAGTTGTTCCCAGATTGTCATTTTGAGGTCTTTTTGAATCTTTTTTATTAGGTGTACGTTTTTTAATGTGGGGAATGTGTGTTTGTTTTTGATGGCGTGTGGGGCTAAGTTTGAGTTATAAATTTCTGGTTTGATGTATGCATTGAGGTGTTCTTGATATCTGTCTTTTAATTTCTTTTTTGTTTGGCCTATGTATATTTTATTACAGTCTGGGCATTCGATTTTGTATATTCCGTTTTTAAGTGTGGGACATATTTTTTCTGGTTGGTTTATTTTGTTGATTATGTTTCCTGTGATTTTGTAAGCTATGTTAATATTATTATTTTTTAGTGTTTTAGTTATTCCTTTTATGTTGTATCCTGTGTATGTGATTGTAGCCCATTTTGTTGTTTGTGGTTCGATTTTAGGTTGTTTTAATTTATTTAATATTTTAAATTCTAATTTATCTATAGTTTTTTTATTGTATCCATTTTTTGGGCTATTTGATGTATTATTTGTTTTTCTTTGTTTGTAAATAAATTGTTACAAATAAAATTATTTGTAAATAAATTGAAAATACATTGAAAATAAAATACATATAAACCAAATTAACAAATTGAAACAAAAACTATTAAAAAACGAAATAATTGCACCCAAAGAGGACAAAAGCAACGCTACAGTAATCATATCAAAAACAGAATACAACCAAAAAACAGAAGAATTCATAAAATCCAACAATTGCCTAGAATTAAATAAAGAACCCACTAAAAAATACCAAAACGAAATCATACAATTAGCAAAAAACAATGACAATTTATTCAACCAAAAAACCCCTTACCAATATACAATAGACAACCCAAAACCCCCAAAATGAACGCCCTTAGCAAAATACATAAAATCAACAATCCCATAAGACCCTTAATAAATTTTAAAAATGCACCTGCCTATAAAATATCACAAATAATAGCCAAAAACCTAAAACACGAACTTAAATTGGAAATAAAATACACCATAAAAACTCAATTGAATTAACGGAAATACTAAAAACAATAACATAACCAAAAACACCAAATTTATATCAATTGATATTACAAACATGTTCTCTAATATACCAATTAACGAAACCATCCAAATAATAAAAAACAAATTAACTAACCTTAAAGCCTACCCCAAATACACAAACCAAATCACAAAATGCCTAAAGACCATACTAAACAAAAACTATTTCATATTCAATAATAATATATATAAACAAATAGATGGCTTAGCAATGGGATCACCACTTTCAAGTATAATATCAGAAATTTACCTCCAAAAACTTGACGAATTAATCACACAAACCATAAAAACACACGACCCCAACGGACATTGGATACGATATGTTGATGATGGATTATACATCTCACAAAATAAAGCAATAAATAATAACATCATCCTAAATGAAATCAATAACTTACACCCTAACATGCAATTCACCATGGAGGAAGAAATAAACAATAAAATAAACTATCTAGACCTAACATTGACCAGAAATACAAATAACATTGAATATTCTATTTATAGGAAACCCACACAAACCATTAATACAATACCAAACCACTCCAACCATCCCCCACAACATTTAATGGCCGCTTACAACTCACTTTTATACAGGATGCTAAAATTGCCTCTAAATAATGAAGAAAAAACCAAAGAAAAACAAGTAATATATCAAATAACCCCAAAAAAATGGATACAATAAAAAAACTATAGATAAATTAGAATTTAAAATATTAATTAAATTAAAACAACCTAAAATCGAACCACAAACAACAAAATGGGCTACATTCACATACAGGATACAACATAAAAGGAATAACTAAAACACTAAAAAATAATAATATTAACATAGCCTACAAAAACACAGGATACATAATCAACAAAATAAACCAACCAGAAAAAATATGTCCCACACTTAAAAACGGAATATACAAAATCGAATGCCCAGACTGTAATAAAATATACATAGGCCAAACAAAAAAGAAATTAAAAGACAGATATCAAGAACACCTCAATGCATACATCAAACCTGAAATTTATAACTCAAACTTAGCCCCACACGCCATCAAAAACAAACACACATTCCCCACATTAAAAAACGTACACCTAATAAAAAAGATTCAAAAAAACCTCAAAATGACAATCTGGGAACAACTAGAAATTTATAAAAATAAAAATAATATCATTAACGAACAAATACAAATAAAATCAGAAAACGATAAATTATTCAATCTAATAGACAATATTAACCCCAAAACAAACTCTAAAAACTCGCACAGTGCAGTGAATCTAAAAATAGAACATAACGGTACACCAAGGTCAACGGGAAATCCATTCAGCTCGCAGTCTACAACAACCCTGTTCAGTATGCCCGAGGATGCACGACCAGCCATTGAAAGTTAGCTCGCATAAATACCAAGTAAGATTCTTGTTTAAGTACATAAGTGAAAGTGAGATATATATATATATATATATATATATATATATATGATATTTCTATTATTCCTGATGATATTGGTACTGTTTGTCAAGGAAAAGCTATAGTTCAAAACATTTTCCTAGTGTTTGTATTTCTCTTATTATATATATATATATATATATATATATATATATATATATATATATATATATATATATATATTTGTTAAAGCTATAACAAATAACAAAATCAACAGTTACTGCTTGCTAAACGTTGAAGACAGATAAAATACCAAATGGCCGTTATATAAAGGGCGTACTTACACCGAAAGCCTTTCTTGCTGCAGCGACCTTTCCTTTAATTAAACGGAAACATGTTTTCCTATTTGCAAAATGTTACCATCAGCCGCAGAACATCGTCTAATCTAGTGGGCCTTCGTCCCAACCAGCGCTACTCAAACGCAGTCTTGTAACCATTACAGTTTAATAATCATGAGCCATCAATAGCCTCAAAATGCAATCGTTTCTTCCGTTTTGTGAGAATGTTGTAAGGATAAACGTTAATCCCAACAACTACGCTTAGAAAACGCAATTATTAAATCCATTAATATGCAGTTATATTTACAGTTTAGGAAAATATATTTTTATTTCTTATAATGTTTGTAGTTAGAAATGTTACCAGGAAACAAGTTGAGTTTTAGTAGCTCCTGGATGTGTTTTAAAATTTGTAAAAATCATTGTTATCATTCAGTAATATTAAAATAAAAAAGGTATTTAGAAATCGAAGGGAAAGAGAATTCCAGCCGTAGTTCGTACATTTTACATAAATATTATATATAATTGAAAATAATTTTGCGTTTGTTCTATAGCACGACTTTTTCTCTTGTTCATATTTCCCCAGGTTTCTCAGAGAATGAATCTAAACCTGCCTGCGTAGTCAGGGGAAATTAATTGAACGCATTTGCAAAGAGTAAATATACATCAAACAAACCTCAGAGCGTTTGTAGAGCTAGCACAGTAGGACAGGACAAGCTCGCTAATTGGAAAGAAGGCAAAACTTAGCAACACACGTCAACATGGGGTTAATCAATAGAATTTGTTGCGAGAGCAGGACACCCGTCGCTCGAACTTGACGATGCGTTATGTGGTCACTCTGTTAAACATTTTGCCGAGTTGTATCCCGGGCTGGTTCCCGGAAGAGTGTCCTTCTGACGTTCTTCCAAATCTTACCCAGCTCTCTTCGGCAGAAATTAATTCAAGTCAGTTACATAATTTTGAATCATTTACGTAATATTTTGTATCTTTGAAAGACGATATATATTCACACGCGGGCACCCGAAAACACGCAAAAAGCTTGCTTTGCACGTAATAAAAAAACATCTCCACCCAACTGTCTCATCCCTATTTATTTTCACCCTAACTTTCTATAACTATCATGTAAAGGTTTTTCACTGCAACATTAGCTTTCGTCCTGTCGTATTACACACTCCTCATTCATGATGCTTACTCAGTGGCGTGTTTCATTAATCTAGTTTCACTACATTTTTGTGATTTGTTATTAACTCAACCAATATCACTAATTTTAAGTTAGAAACTAATGAAAGAGTTCTTAACAGCCAAGGCCGATCAATACGTTTTCACACTAACACTGGCAGTTTCCTTGACAATCGGGACTCATGTTTGCAATATTTTCCTATGAATTTTCCATCAGATTTTTACTGGCTTTTCTCTTCATTCTTCTGCATTATGTAAAAATTACGAACAATAATCAGCCGACCCTTTCACGCTAATTTGCAAATACATTTATAATTTTAATTGAACTGAATTAATACAATTATTTTTTTAAATTTTTGTAACATATCTACATAGGCTATTACCAGCTGACCAGATTACCTTGCTCCAGATTACCAAGGGTGCATAGAACATTTATTGTGCATTGCTGTAACATTAAAATTCACAATGAACTGTAACTCTTCATAAAAAGAACCTGTCTGGATTAGTAGGCTCATACTTTATAAGATTTGTAAGTTAGGGGGGGGGTTATATTTGCCCTGAATGATAATCGTTTATTTTGGACGGAAACGGTCACATTTTCCTATCTTCCGATTAATAATGGACTTGGGCAATTTGCTCTGTAGTGTCATTCAAAGGTAACCAATCCTGAAACCCAGCGTCACGGCAGGAGCCTTTGAGAGGCTAGGCGGAATTTTAGGGGTATAGAAACCCTAGCATAATTGAGATATATTTAAATTTTGATAACTTAAAACTACTCAAAAAACAACTAGGACCAACTTTGAAATGTTTTTTTAAAATTTTAAGTTAATATAACTTCTTAATTTAAAAAAAACTTTATATTTAAATCTTCACGAAAATTTCGATTGCAATGCAATTATCTCCAGAGAACATTATTACAGCACTTAAATAAATGGGAAAGCGGTTGAAAGTCGAATCATATATATTTATTTTAATAATGCAACGTTTTGGAAACCAGTTCGTTGCCCTTATGAAGCCTATTGTGGTATAAAAAAACAAAATCCATATATTTAATATGCAATTATGAAATGTGAGGAGGTAAAATATCAAACCCCTACACTTCACTAAGAGCGTCCTTTGAGGTATAGCTTAACTTTCCTTTCAGCATCCTTTCAGTAACGTTTCATTATTAAAATAAATATTTTTGACTCGATTTTTAACCGTTTTCTCATTTATTTACTACTTAATGCTCAAATAAACATGTATTACAAGAGTTATTTTTGTAATAATTCCTTCTGGAAATGACTAATTTCCAATCGAAATTTACATACAGATTTAAATAAGACGTTTTTGTAATTAAGAGGTTTTATTTATTTACATTTGAAAAAAAATACACTCGATATTTTACGAGTCAAGGTATAACAAATTAAAATAGACAAATACATTTAAAATACAAAATGTATTTACTTGCTGTGAAATTTTAAAACAGTTTGTACAGTTTGCTGAAGGTATCAGTGTTGGATAGAAGATATTGCTTGAATGGTAAAATGTTTGAAAAGTCGTTCTTTGTTTAAAGCAATTTCATATCAGATTTATTTGCGATCTATCCTGCAAATGGCTATCCTGCAGCACGTAGATTGCAACACCGGTAAGGAAATGTTGCCAACTTGACAACATTGCCGTCTCCTAAACCCCCATTAACCTCACCAGTATTTTGGCAATAGATACTGTTTCCCTTTGAGTATTTTTGTATGCAGTGGTACCATGTCTTTTCCATGGCTACCACAACCTTTGGCAAACAGGGGAAACATTTACACAAAGGTAGGATTGAAGACATTCACAAATCTAGACTTCTACACGATAGACCATTTCATCAAGTGGGGGACCATTTCATCAAGTGTGTATGGCCGTTTATCTGACTAGAAACACGCTCTATCGCTGACATAAATACGTGTCACTCCTTTACACCCCTTGTGTAAGAGAAGAATTAGAAAGGCAACATGCTGTTATGCCCTGACTAGAAATAAAAGAAATTAAACGCACAGCTTTTCCTAATCTATGTGAAGAGCCGTGAATACCAGGTTACGTGTTTGTGAGTTGTCTAGAGCTTCTAGTAGATTATTGACATTTCTTCGAACTAAAGCTGGATTCGACTTACCTCTCTGGCAAACTTATTCCCTCATTTCAATACATATTATAATCCACTTGATATATATATATATATATATATATATATATATATATATATATATATATATATATCGCAATATGTATTCTTGTGTATTAATAAAGAAATAAGTCAAAATACAAATACAAGAATTATTATTGAATTTACAATTCATATTTTTTTAAAGTTTGTCGTTGGTAAACAGTACCAACAACATCAAGAATATTAAACAATTTAAATTAACATATGTGCAAACTGGATCAAATAAACAGCGTTGCCAAATCTATTATAATGTTGTCAAACTTTTATTTTGCTGTCCTAACATTACAAACACTGAATATAGTATCAAATTTAGATTTTACTTGAATTTGTTCATGTATCTCTAAAGCCTCATAAATATTCATCCTCAGGCCTTTGTTAATTTCTTTTACAAGTATCATATTATCTATATTGGGAAATATGTGATTATTATTAATACAATGACTAGCAAAATTTGATTTATAAATTTCTGGCTTTTTATATGCATTAAAATGTTCTTTATATCTATCTTTAAGTTTTTTCTTAGTTTGCCCTATATAAACCTTATTACAACAGTCACATTTCAATTTATATACACTGTTTTTTCATGCATATTGAAAATTTTATTATTATTCATTATATTTATTAATTTATTATTAGTATTATATGCGAATTTGATGTTGCTACCTTTAAGCAATTTTGTGATATTTTTTATTTCGTTACCAAAAAATGTAAATGAAGTCGATATGACAATTTCATTATTATTTTTGTAAATTAAATTATTATTTGGTTTCTTTAAAATATTATAATTACGTTTATCAACAGTTTTCTTTTTATAGCCATTCTCAATTGCAATAATGGGAAGATAATGTTTTTTCTCTTATTTTGTTTTCATTATTCATAGGTATTTTATGTAATCTATATAATAAATTGTATATGGCAGCCATTTTTTTATTATATGGATGGTTAGAATTATTAGGTCAATAATAATTCTTGTATTTGTATTTTGACTTAATATATATATATATATATATATATATATATATATATATATATATATATATATATACAATTGAATTACACTTTCATAAACAAGAATTTTTATTTTAGCTTTCTTTATTGATTGAAGCGTTTCGCTGATCAGGATTATCAAAATTTTCTACGTACCTTATAGTTCTATGACTACATCTGGACTTTCTACATAGAACTACAAGGTACTTAGAAAATATTGATAATGCTGATACTGCCAATCAGCGAAAAGCTTCATTGTATGGAGAAAACTAAAATAAAAATTCTTGTTTATGAAAGTGCCATTTAATTGTGTATATTTAAAACAAGAAAAAGAAACTCATCCAAGGGTTACATTGTATATATATATATATATATATATATATATATATATATATATATATATATATATATATATATATATATAAAGAACAACAATTCCTCAACAATATATATTAAACAATTCCTCATGATGATTGAGGAATATATATTGAGGATATATATATCACTTTCACTATATGTACTTCAACAAGAATCTTACTTGGTTTTTATGCGAGTTAACTTTCAAAGATTGGTCGTATCTCCATTATCGTGCATCACTGGCCGGGGGTTGTAGTAGACTCTGAAAGTCAACATCTGAAAGTTAACTCGCATAAATACCAAGTAAGATTCTTGTTTAAGTACATATAGTGAAAGTGATAAGTGAATACAAGAAAACAGTGTTGCAAAGCTACAAATATATATATCGTTTCTAGTCCACCCGATGTTTATTTTCTTACTTGCGGACTAGGCCGTTTGATATTTAGTTGTTAAAATCACCCCAAAGAATATTTCTGGAATATAATGTATATACATGTAATTAAAGCATGCAAACACAATGTACAATAAGAAATTAGTGTCAATTGAAAGTTGAAACCATTTCAAAAGGCGTTAATTACAAATATTAAAGACGTCTCATTTGCATGTTGGTGGTATAAAATTAATTCAACTGAAACAAAATGCACTGACACTTTTAAATTACAAGAGATGCTTAAGGGGAGAGCGCGACATTTTACAGAACGTAAATGAAACAATCGACAGGATATTACCACGTGCAAGGATTTTTTTCAAAACAGAAACACTGATGACGGACAACCGGCTATTAAGCCAAACGCGTTTGCTCATCATCAGGGACCTGGTCCTGCGGAAAAACACAATGTCCTGCGGCGAGTCAGGATTTATTGCGGGGGTAAAGTAATGGGTCCCCCGCTCTGCTGTGTCACGAAATATTGTTTTCATGGACCCTCTAAATATGTCGGCTCGTACGTTTTAAAGAGAAAGACCATTAAGCCATGAACAAAAGGGGGGGGGGGGGTAGGATGGCCACTATTGAGCCAAAAATTAAAGACTATAATGAAAAGCTATGAAATTGTTTTTTTTTTTTTTAATATGTGAAAGAAGAATTTGTATTATAGCTTAGGTTCGGAAAACGTCGAATTAGCGGTTTTATCTTCAACTTATAAAAGACGGTAAGCATTAAATACTGTTTATAATAGTAGGAATAAGTTCAGTTTTATAAAATTAGGAAAGGACTGGTTAGTAAAATGGTTATGCAAAACTTTATACACGAGCTAGAATGACGAGATTGTGAGAACAAACTAAGCGTAGACACAGTGTAAGAATAGATGAACACGGGTGAGAAATTAAAAAAAAACCTTAGTCAGAAATGGCTAGACATGCCGAAAAGTTTAATCATAATATTAATTGAGTTCCATAAATTTTGTATTTAGAAGATTAATACAAACTATCAAAACTCAACTATACAAACATACAGTAACGTTATCAGAGGAACGCAGCAATTACATTTTGTGTATAAGCATACGCTAAGGATGATAGCAGAGGGACTTTGACAGATAGTTTACTCAGATTATGGCAATGTATTGGTTGGATAAGCTTCAAATTTCACTATTAAATCTCTTATGTTCTATCGTATGTATATATTGTTTTAATTTATGGTAAGTTTACTTTTGGTAAAAGTTTATGGTATATCTTATGGTCTATTTGTGTGTGAGCGCATGCGCGTGCGCGCGTGTGTGTGAGCATGTGTGCGTGCGTGAGAGTATTTGGGAGGAGTGTGTGTGTGAAATGAAGTGCATGGGATTTCAAGAGAAAATTCAAGAAACAGCATGTTTTTCTTTCGCCGGTCTCTGTCTCCCTCTCTCTCTCTCTCTGTCTGACACTGTGTGTAAACTATTTCGAATTGCGGTTTGACACGTCTCTTCAGGTGAGCAACCATGCACCCTGTAGCTCCAAGGTATCGTTCTGACGTTACCTAACCTTACCTTATTTACGTTTGTGACCGTACTTAGATCGGAGTTAGAATCGATTCGTGAGTTGTATTAATATCTAAGATTAAGTTCTGCCCTTCGTTTATCTTATTCTTGAACAAGAGGCTGTATAGGCTAGACATTTCTTTAAGACTCAGAAATAGAGCCATAAACTGCTGAGAAAGCGTACGTCATCATCATTTAAAGATCCATATTGCTTGATGTCATGTGCCTCCCCTATTTCTAGGACTAGGATAATGATATCTTTTCCTTGTGCCTTACCATTTGTTTCACAAGCGGGTGTAACGGATAGACATTTCCTTATGTACCCTATAAAGATTAGGATGAGTTCAAGTACGAGACCCTGACAAGTCATTCTACCATCCTCTATTATATCCAGTTTTAAGGAGTTTTATCCTCCGCATATGCACAATCCCATCCCATCATCCTCATGCTATAGTGTTCTTACTGACTTACCTCCTGAAACCTAAAGAAAATACATTTCCTTTAAACTTCTACCTCCGTAGAAGTTGGCTCTACGCTCTTTCTTGCCTCTACCCCCTTTCTTCCCGAGTCTAAATATGGTTTTTTTAAACCCAAAACAATTTTCCCCTTCACGTTCTATCTTTACAATCCAACATCCGCTATGCCTTTACCCGTTTCGTCGAAATTAACGACCTGTGCTACCTGTCCTTCTTTGTCTCGAACAAAGATTCAAATAAAAGTTAAGCGCCAACACACACACACACACAT
>JBAIZL010000001.1:136713191-136738191 GCA_036971475.1 Prosapia bicincta | reverse complement strand
CTCGAGTCTTATTATGAAACACCGGAGATTGCAACCAGTAATTCATTCCAGTCACAAGTTCGGAGTTGATTTTGTATTGTGATTATTCACAAATAGTGTTCGACTCATTTTGTTGGAATAAGATCCAGTAAACAGCTTTACTGACTTGTGGTGTTCAATTTATATTAGAAAAAAAATCCCATTTTATTATGATTCGTCGATGACTTATGGAACCATCTGTAACATCTAAAAAGGCAAATACCTTTCATCATCTGAGGAGTATATATGTATCTAGAACAGATATAAATATAAATAAACAAATAGCTTGCGGACCAGAATCCTTATCCATACGTAAACACTAAGTAAAACCAGAACTGTATGAAAGAATTAAAAGAATTTCAGCGATATGAATCAGGTGAGACGAAGATGGAATCAGATGAGGCTCAGGAAACGCCATAATGATCTCTTAGGTTTAAGAATAGAGGAAAAAATTCTGGCATCGCTTGGGCAGGGCTGTTTTTCTAAGTTAGACCTGTTCTCACCCGAGATAAAGAGAGATATGTCTCCCACTGCCCGATGTTATGAGAAAAGAGAGTTTTTTTTTTGTTATGAAGCACCTTGGATAAATTGTAATATTAGAAGGTTCTCTAGACGGGGTGCAGACATAAGAACTTTTATCTTGTTGCAGGAATCGCCGTATCTTTCAATCACCAGTTCTTCTTTGGTCTTACACATGTTCACATTGTCCCCAATAGTTTTTCAACTATAAATACATTTTGATTACTTTATTTTGTAAACGCGATTCCGACACTGTCAGTTTTGTAGAGGTACCGATGATGATTTGGCTGATTTGTATGAGCTTTACGACCTTCGAGAGAGTTTATAGATTTTGTTAAAGGACGATGTCACCGTCATTGACCGTGTCATCGCCTTCTTACGTCACCTTGATTTATTTATTTACATCTTTGTTATTTAAATTTGAAATTAGTTCAATCTCTTTTATTTTAATTCTAGCATGCATTTTATTTACTTATTTATTTCAATTTTTTTTCTTTTATTTCAAGATTTGTTGTATATTTTCTATTAAATTTGTAGAATCAGCTTAGAATTTAGATAATAATATTTAGTTAGTCTTATGAATTCGTATCGGCGATGATAAACTTATAGTTTTTTGCAAAAAAATGTAATTACTGATTATGAATGTATTTAATTTCATATATATATATATATATATATATATATATATATATATATATATATCCAGGGTAATGTTAGCATTAAATGTTCTTTTATGTGTTGTTTGCTTCTACATTGCTCAGGTGTTTTAGAGAATCTGTGTATTTTATTTTATATACTGTGTTCTAGCTTTGTCTTTTACTATCTATTTCACTGATAAAATATTATTTTATTTGAAAGACTATTTGTACAACTACGTTAAAGGTTTCACTTTTTAACACTTTTAGGAATTTTTCATATGTGCACCATTGTAGACTTTTTGTTTTGAAATTCTGCACGTTTGTTTTTAACTTGTGCACGTTTTTGTGATGTGTAGCTCTGTAAACATTTAAAGTATGCATTCAGTATAACTTTCGTCCGCGGTATAATTTTTCTCTCCCTTCGTTGAACGCATCCATAAACTTTTGTAACATTTAGTTGTGACATTAAGGTGGTAATCGGCCATTTTTTGGTTTTACTTTAATTATGTAAATTTGTTATTACTCTTCCTTATACAAATTTAACTAATTTTATTTAAAACAAAAATGTATCCATCTTGTTTCGTGGTTGGTGAGTGATGAGTTTTTAACAAAGCTATACCCAGTTCAAATAATAATAATAATGAAATAACACGTTTAAAAGATGAAATAGTTATATCACAAATTGAAAGGAAACTAGTGGCAAAAAAAAAAACGGCATACCCATATTAACTGAGGAGCTCAAAACATATCATAAGATGGGGACAAAGATCAAACACATAATTTACTGCATTGAGATTCTGATAAGTTTGGACGAAAAAAGCTGTGCAGGAAGGTTTCGGAGAGTATGTTCACTGTTTCTTCTACAGAGCGCAGCGCCGGAGTATAAGTGGTGCGCTGGAGCTGACGTTATTGTCAGGTGTCTGCGGTAAAACACTTGTTCACTGAGGTAATAAACTGTGTAACGACTTGCAGTCAGTCTGCGAAGTGCTTGTCCCTTTTAACGACGGGCGCAGACTCTTGCATGCATCCTTAAACTTTAAGTAGCACAGGTTACAACAATTGGAAAAGGACACAATAATGAAATAAGGAGCGAATCATTTAATAAGCATTCTACTTAAAGTAAAATCCTACTTAGGTCAACAAACGAAAATTTTATATTAATTACTTTTTATTATATAATTACAATTAATATAAATAAAATAACAACCTATGCGTTGAAATAGGTGTTATTACTTATTTTAAGACAAATTGGCCGAAATAACTATTTCGGATTACATACCTTGCCCCTTTTGTTAAAGATTTTTCTCCCATTAAAAACTAAAATAATTCATCTGATTTAATTAATGAATTATTATTTGAAAAAAAACTGTAATGACATCAAGTATCATTTATTACAAGTTTTAAAATATGCCTATAAACTTGAGTCGATGAATAAAAAGTATTTTTTAACGATTGAAAATTTGAAGAATATATATATATATATATATATATATATATATATATATATATATATATATATATATATATACAGAGAGAAAAGAGAGAGAAAGAGAGAGAGAGAAACCGAGGGAGAGTGAACTAATAGAAGGAAGGAGTGGTTTCATTTCACAGAACTAATAAGCAATGCTACTTCTACTCTCTAATCGTGAAGTTAATTGTTATTACGGTCTATTCCAAGAAATCTCGGAAGTTCGCACAATTTAGAATTAATTAGCCACTTATTTTTATGAATAAGTTTTAAAAAGAAATAACGACTCCTATTTAGTCTAAATACTGCTCCAGCTGAGAGGAACGTTCCAACATTTGCAGTAAGTATCACAGTAAATCAATCTTTTGTATGACGTCATAGCGGAGAGACTCTCATGTAGCTGAGACAACGGTTCCTATTTAGTCTAAATACTGCTCCAGCTGAGAGGAACGTTGGAACATTTGCAGTAAGTATCACAGTGAGTCAATCTATTGTATGACGTCATAGCGGAGAGACTCTCCTGTAGCTGAGACAACGGTCCCTATTTAGTCTAAATACTGCTCCAGCTGAGAGGAACGTTCCAACATTTGCAGTAAGTATCACAGTGAGTCAATCTATTGTATGACGTCATAGCGTAGATACTCTCCTGTAGCTGAGACAACGGTCCCTATTTAGTCTAAATACTGCTCCAACTGAGAGGAACGTTCCAACATTTGCAGTAAGTATCACAGTGAGTCAATCTATTGTATGGCGTCACAGCGGAAAGACTCTCCTGTAGCTGAGACAACGGTTCCTATTTAGTCTAAATACTGCTCCAGCTGAGAGGAACGTTCCATAATTTGCAGTAAGTATCACAGTGAGTCAATCTATTGTATGACGTCATAGCGTAGATACTCTCCTGTAGCTGAGACAACGGTTCCTATTTAGTCTAAATACTGCTCCAGCTGAGAGGAACGTTCCATAATTTGCAGTAAGTATCACAGTGAGTCAATCTATTGTATGACGTCATAGCGTAGAGATTCTCCTGTAGCTGATATAACGGTCCCTGTTTAGGGGTTTACTCTGAAGTTACAAATAAATAAAGCCTATATTTGAACTTATTGCACTACGAGATTCGTATTAGCCACTCACAGCTTCCGTTTCACCCCAAAATACATTGTCGTGTAATCGAAATGTGTTGTCTTAATAATTTAAAAGCGATACATAAGAACTCTAGTTGGGGCTGCACCTACTAACTTAAAAGTCCTGAATTTGATCCGCGGTAGCAACAAAGGATTTTTCTGTAACCTAAACACTTGGACATGTGTAGGATATCTCAGAAAAAAACAGGAAAACAGGGTTTGTTCCTCCGGTGAATAAAATGAAAAGATTTTGTATAAACTTATCTCTGGAAACGCTTTGGTAACTAGTTGAAGCTGGCGAAAAATTGCGCCGGGATTTCAGTTTCTTTACAATGAAACCATAGCAAAATTTCTGGGTCATTATTTGAGATGTAAAATTTAGTTCATTTTATGATTGATTCACGTCCCAGATCTGTATCTACATTAATTTTTAAATTACCTGAAGAAGTATGGAAGCCTATGAAAAACGTCTTATTACTAAGTTTTGGAGACGTTAATTTTGTTAAGTGATTACTAAATATGTATAGTTTGAAACAGAACTTGTGGAGAATTAAATTCTCAAGAGAATGAAGCAAGATAGGTCTATAATAAAAACACAAATTTAAATTTAATATTTTTAAAAATTGATGGTTCTGTATGGACATGATGATTTGTCTGTTCAACAGAACGAATGTGTTGGAACTGACCCATTCGTCTAAATATTGATCGGGCATGTACTGAAAAGTTTAATGCCAGATAGTACAGTTATTGAAATATCGACAACATAACGTAAAATCATACCTGTGTTGTGGATAAAAGCATAATCGAGGATCTTATTATTTCTGCTGAAACTACTTCTAGAGCTTCAATTCTAACATGTTTTGTTTTATTCATTTTATGTCTCGTTAAAATCTTGGAAATATTCTTTCACATTTTTAAAAGTCGTATGGAATATTTTTAAGTAATTTATAAGAAACTATGAGGTTTCAAAGACAAACTTTTTATTTAAAAAATAATTTTAAAACTTTTAATATCATTTGAAGTAAAGGTCAGATTTATTTAATTTAAAACTTTCAAACCAATAAAAAATTTAAAACTTCTAAGTTAGAGTAGCATAAACATGCAATTTCTTCATGGATAGCTCAGGTACACAGAGCCTTAAAGACAAGATAGAGTTGTGGGCACGCCATTTTGTATTATAACCAAACATGCTAGGTGTGACGACAAGACGTCTTATCCCATCATTATTTTAACGCAAGTATTTTAAATATAAAAACCAATCATTTATAATTTTTGTTTTAAACTTTTCCGTTTTGGTTTGAGGAGGTCAAGGGGCTGAGCGTGAAAGCGGAAATTAATTTTAAATTTGACATTTAATTCTAGTGGACGGTTTTTGTTTAGTTGTTAGCTCCGTAATGAGTCGGTGAATTAATGGGGAAAGGTTCAGACTGTCCGTGTGTACAAAGCGAAGCCACGCCCACGGACAAAACTTTGACGCGTTGAATGAGTTTAATGCCGCGGAAAACACAGAGTAATTGGACAGAGCGGCGCGCTTTGCAACCGTTCTGTGGTTTTGTTCTCGACTTGTCTTTAGAGTTTTTTTAAAGTTTAAAACCAGTCAAGTTGAGTATAAATTGAAAATTGTGCGATAAAAAAGCTTCTCTTTTAAAAATAAACGTCATCCATAGAAGGTAGAACAGTAATACCATATTAACAGTTTTATGCATAAAGATAATCATGGGATTCAATGTTCCACCAGTGTTTTCCACTTTGCCATGTGTATAACGCTGGGTAGCTTCCGACCCCACGGATGCTCCTCTTCACCCCAATTCAGATAAAATCTACTTTAGTTCGTACATGATTGTGTAATCCCTCCATATAGTTTACCGGGTGTTGTTATGCAACTACCTTCATCCGAGCTTTTCCTTTCTCAATGCTTTTCCATCCTTCGTACGGATGGAAAGGAATATCTAGGTTTTAAACGTAACCTCCAAGTAACCTCCACAATATTTGGCTTTCTTAAAACTTCGAGATATCAGTTCAGAGTGGGGAAGAGCATTTCGCTCGTATAAAAACTATGGAAATGTAGAAAGGTGGAGTGGCTATGCATTCTCGTTAGAATTCCTAAGTGATGACGTTATTTACTAAGACGTTCACATAATATCCATTATCCATACTGTCCGATCACCTTATTAAATCTAGAAAAAAAATTGATTCTTAGTTCACGCAAACAGCGGTTCCTTATCTGCAAAATAATCTTTCTTTCTCATCGCCCTTTAAAATCCTAAACAAAATTGACAATTTTTTAGTAATATCTTCATAGCAGTTTTTAAAATTTCATTTTTATAAAACGGGCGATTAGAATAAGAAGTTACGGGCAAAACCTTTTTTTCGCGGATTTATGGAAACTAACTATACCATTGAAAACGTTAGAAGCCATTTCTTTTCCACCCGAACCTCTTAAGATGCAGTTTAAAAAATGTTTTATAGAAAAAAAGTACTCTTTCAATCATTTGTTTTACTTAGAACAACAGATCAACTTAGATAAACAATGTACAAAATAAGGAATACATTTATATAGCTTCGCAATAAAACTATCTTATAGAAGTCACTGATAAAGGAAAATATTTTGAAATTCGTAAAACTGTGCGATGCGAAAACATTTTATTTTGATAACATAGAGACTACATCGATCAAAATTTGATTTTTAACATTTGTATGGAATGGAATAAGTAAAGTTAATTATATCTGCCTTGTTATTAACATAATAATTAAAAATGACGGAATGGAGTGAACATTTAAAAAAACCCTTGAAATTGCGTTTTGCGTTTATTTCTGAAAAATTAAAAAGTTATGATAAAAAAGAATTTTACGCCCAAGAAATAAGTGCAATGCAAGCCGGGCATAGTAGTTGCCCAAAGCGCTATAAACGGTCGCACATGTTTTTTGTAATCAGCATTTTAATTTCTCTGGTACAACGAAACAACCCTGCAGACATATGGTTATGCAATTGTTTGCTAATGTACAAGTGTTTACTTGTTTTTCTTGTTTGCGTTTTTTAGAATCAGGAAGCAAAATTGTTGAACAATGCATTAATTATATACATCAGCTTTAGAATATTGTTGCAGCCCCTATTCTTTGTTTGTAGGGTTGTTTATACAAATACACACGACAGTGCATATCCGGCCAATAAAAGTGTCAATCACCGTCAAACAATGCACCATCAATCCTTATCTGTGGACAATAGCAACAGATTCAGGTTTGTTTGTTTTATTTAAAGGTAAATACTATAATTTGCATCATGGTTCGTATATCTTGAAACTTTTTAGTAGTGTTTATTTATTGGTTACATTTAGCAAAAAAACACTACTTACTGATGTTTTTCACCAGACGCAGTGCATTGTTCAATGCTGTGAGTTAAGACAAGACTTAGTAACTGACACCATGAACAATGCATTGATATGGTGCGAAATGTGTCTGTTGAAAAACATCAGCGAGTAGAGGTTTTTTTGCTAAGTGTAACTAATAAATAAATATCAAAATACGACGTTGTTACACAGTTATGAAGTATCCAGCGTTAATTGCACTTTATACAAGCTAAATGTTGTAATCAGTTTTAATTGCGGCCAGTTACGGTTCCGATAGTTCATGTGTTTTGATCTGCAAGCCTCTCGGGGCAAAAATGAATTTTTTAAAATTAACAAACTGAAACTGTTAAAAACACTGAACATATATATTATCTCCCTTAGGATTTTGTTAAATCACCTTATATGTATAAAGGCTTGTATAACGGGCTTCTATTCAAACTACTGTGTATCTCCTGTATTAAAATTACTATTATTAAAATGCATGTATTGTGCAAAAAGTACTCTCATTAATTCCAACTTTTAAAATTTCAAAAACCTCACACTAAGCTAAATTTTCACCGAGAAAAAATCCAATTCGGTTTTACATATATTTCTTTAAGCAATATAGACATCTAAATCTCATATACTTCAATAAAAGGAGTTGGTTTATACAAGAGATGGTTTGATTTCCATAGCATATGTGATATATATGTAGGCCTTACTATGGTTAATGCAAACTGAGAACACCAGTGTATAAAAATAAATATGTAAAGTCGCCAAATCTAAACTGATCTAAGAGAATTGATGATTTAATCACCCATCTATATAGTTACTTAACGATTTCCACGGCCACATAGTGGCCACGGTTTTTCAGGAAAGTGACTCAAATTGTAATCAGAAAAGTCGATTACTGACGTCTCCGATAATTGACGTCCCTAATACCGACGCCCTACTGTATATACATATTTTTGTCACGTCTACGCTAGTGGGTAGAAAGACCTTCGTCCGGTTGTTTATAGGGTATAAATAGACCGGCTAATCGGAGTTTCGTACGCAGAGGGCATTACGTAATAGGATATTCGACGATAAAGAAAACCCTTAGGTCTAGATAGAGAATTGGAAAACCAGTTGGCCATGAGAGGTATATTATACAATTATTGCTAGAAAGAAAATGCCGGCTAGATATCTACTGTGCAACATATTCTACCAAACAGCTCCAAGTGATGTGTTGTAAACAATTCTGTAAATGTCTCCTCTGTGCCCGGACACGCCATGCGATCAACTTGCCAACAAGCAACTTCTGCTTGAAAACCGTTCTGTCTTCCTCACTATTGTATTCGTTAGAGCTAAACGTCTGTTCCTTTTAAGTAGGTGACCATAATTCTGTAGTCAGTACAGTCCAACAGGTACATATAATGGTAGATGCGGATACCATAATAGTAGGTAGACACACCGGGAGATACGGGGTAGGTAACAGTAGATACACTTGATAGGCACAACGATATACTCAGGTAGGTATAGCGTAGACAACGGATAAACATACTCTGTAGACAAAAGGGTAGTCACCAATTAGATATATAGGTAGACACGACAGTTATACAATAATAGACAAACCAGATGGACAACAGATAGACACAACAGTTAGACATAATGGTAGATTCTGATATACAGTAGATAGGTACATCGGGAGATACGGGGTAGGTAACAATAGATACACCAGATAGACACAACGGTAGACTCGGGTAGGTAAAACGTAGACAACGGATAAACATACTCTGTAGACATAAGGGTAGTCACCAATGAGACATATGGGTAGACACGACAGTTATACAATAATTGACAAACCAGATGGACAACGGATAGACAAAACAGGTAGACATAATGGTAGATTCGGATATACAGTGGGTAGACACACCGGGAGATGCGGGGTAGGCAACAGGTAGATGAAACGGATAGACAACAGTAGATACATCAGATAGACACAACGGTAGATTCTAGTAGGTAAAAAGTGATAACGGATAGATACACCCTTTAGACATACGGATAGACACGACAATTATACAACAATATACAAAGCAGATGGACAACGGGTAGACACTATTAGTAAATACAACAAATAGAAACACTTCGCTCTACCATATTACTAACAAACTTTTTGTCGATTGTTGCCGATATCCAGGTATCCTATTAGATCATATTTAAAGGAATTACCAACTGTACCACAGTTTCTCTGTCAAGGTGAATGTTACAGTCATCGGTTGGTAAATCTACAGCCACTCGGCCAAACAGTTTCAGTTCCATTAATCCCCTCCCCTCCAATCAGTCGGTTTACTTTGCAGCCTTTCAGAGAACATCCATTAAGCTCGGAAATATGACAACGTTGCAAACACACAATCGTATCTCATTGACGTTAACTAATGGATGTAATCAGGTCCAGCTGTTAAAGGAAGGGAAGGGGTTTATATTTACAAAGTACGCAATGTAAACGGCTGTATTAATTTCGCAGGTAATGAAATCTGTCTGTTAGAAACGTTAGACGTTGAACAGAAATGTTCAATCAAATTTGTAAACGCCCAACACAGTAATCGTAAAGGTTTCCGGGTGCGCGTGTATTTGTGTAGTGGTGTACAGAGATACAACGTGTAGCCGTACAGAGAAATAACTCAGGGTCACTGGTATTTCTAAAATATGTTTGTAAGCCTCAATGGAGCCGCCGGTCGTTTTAGAAAATAATTTGATGTCAAGGCCGTATCTTTAAATCGAGTATATGGACAGTATTCAGTTACTATGCGAAGCATTGAATCTAGTACAAATTTTGAATTCAAAGCGGAAATGCAGCTGTACCGGACACCGTCTCTGCAAAGAAAACCGGATACCGTTGCGGAAGATACACCGGACGCCGTTACTGCAGAGACAACTGGATTCCGTTCCGGTAGAGACACCGGACACCGTCATGGCAAAGACAACCGGATACCGTTCCGGAAGAGACACCGGACACCATCGCTGAAGAGACAGCTGGATACCGTTCCGGTAGTGACACCGAACGCCGTTACTGCAGAGACAACTGGATTCCGTTCCGGTAGAGACAACGGACACCTTTGCTGCAGAGAAAACTGGATACCGTTCCGGTAGAGACACCGGACACCGTTGCTGCAGAGACAACTGGATACCGTTCCGGAAGAGACACCGGACACCATCGCGGAAGAGACAGCTGGATACCATTTTGGTAGAGACACCGGACACCGTTGCTGCAGAGACAACTGGATACCGTTCCGGTAGAGACACCAAACACCGTTGCTGCAGAGACAACTGGATACCGTTCCGGTAGAGACACCGGACACCGTCATGGCAAAGACAACTGGATACCGTTTCGGTAGAGACACCGGAAATCATTACAGCTGAGACACAGTACATCGCTGCAGCGGATACACCGGCCATGGTAGCTACAACGATACTTATTTGCTTTATACGTTACTTCAGCGGGCTGCGTTTTTATTAAACTCTCGCTGACGTCACGAAGAATACAGTTCTGGAGATAAGGTAGAATATGGTGTAAAATTTTTTACACCCTAACGGGAGCTGGTTTAACAAGACCACGCTCTCTAATCTACATTTTAGCGCTCCAACTCCTTTGTGAGATTATTCTCTAAGTCACAGAGTTCCGTCACTAATAATACCATTTACGTTAGAGTTTAGCCTTTACAACTTGTTGTTAAGGTCGTAACCTCATGAACGAATACAACATTAAAGCTTCCGAACGCAAATTTGATGTCCGTTCAGATAGACCACCTTATATATACCTAAACCCGCTTCCGCCAAAGTTTTGTGTCTGTAAATGTATCACAGGCATAAATTTTACTATAGTAAACAAACATTACAGTTTCATCAAGCAAGGAATGGTTCTACACAAGATGTCTGAGTTTACGACAAAATACGTCAGGGCGGGTTGAAGTCACAGTAAAACAAGAAACCCGTCTGCTTTGGCCGTATCTTGTTAACTCAAGAGAATTGGAAATCTTTTATGAATTATTCATAGTTTTATTACAGACTTCTTATATTTCCTTAGGCAGGACCTAATCAGAGTTCCGCTGCGGAACAATCTTCTAGATTAAGGGAGTTCCGAAACGGGAACTTACTCAAATTGTAATGTCCCTTTTACTTAATTAGATACTTGGTTACGTCTTTAAACAATTTTTTTCAACGTTACCATCTAACTACGTACGAATTTATTTTATACAAATATACTTTTAGAATTTAATAAATTTGAATTCCGTGTAAGTGATTATTAATGTATATTTCTTAGCAAATAATAATGTATGAAAAACAAATTTTGTATAACAATACCTTGATCAGATCTGTAGGAAACACATTGGGCAAAAAAATTGAAAGGGGAGCCTCATTTAAAAATATTTGGATATTTTAAAGCTACTGACGTTTTACCTAGCTTGTTATTCTATCGCCACATAGATTTTCAGACGCATTATAATAAATATATGACCTTGCGTTAAAGATATTCTTTACGACCTCGTTAGAAGTCAGGTCTACTTACCTACCTAAGCTGCAAGTCTCTATTCATAGCAAATGGGGTGCTTTATGAACTTTACCTAACGGTTAACCATTTCCTAGTCGGGAGCAGATGGCGGTTTGATCCTCTTTGTGACTCTTGAGATCAGCTCTCTTTCGGGGAATGACCTTCAACGCTTTACTTTGATTCTTGCACGAGCTAAACATGGTTTACATACCGTTACTGTACCCAATTTTCCTACCCATATTTATTATACGGCGATAACCTATTTGTATTTTAGCCATAAATTATAAAATCGACTTGTAAATAATGTCCTCTGGGACTATTATAACAATGTCCCCGAGAACATTAATATTAAATTTGATTTGTTGACGTATAGAGAATAACAGTCGCGTTTAAAGTTTTAATTGGACGGCCAACTGTTCCGTGAATGTAATCTAATCCTTACCCCACCTCCCCCGCCACCCCTTCATCAGTTTGCTCTTGGGATTCTATGAAATGGATCCTCCAGCTGTATGCTAGGTAAATATTCTTGAAGTGGTTCTATTTCTGCATTTCAATAATTCCAGGTTTTCCAATGCTTACACTGCGCAGAACGCTAAAATCGAATCTATATCATAACGAGCAGCTTCGTATGAATAAAATGAAAAATACAACGTTCAAAGGATTTAATAATTATGTTTCTCGAGTAAAGAATCTCTGAGTATAATAATAAATAAATATATATATATATATGTATATATATAATATACAAATGCATATAAATACAAATAATTGCGGTATTAATTTTAATAAAATTGATATTAATACTAAATAGTTTCAGCAAAACATTTTGGTATTGCTGGCTCTCTGGAATTTACAAATGCCAAGCGACGTGTATTATCTCATATTTTGCACAAAATCGATAACTGAAGTCGTGTATGCAAATGCCGTCAGATATACTAGTTCGTCTTACGTTTGACTTTATGGAAACTAACGATTTCTCGTTTTAGCAGATCGTGAAACTACTTAAAATTGGAGCCACACAACAATTATCATTATTTTTAAAATAAAAAAAAACAAGTTAAAACAAGACTACATTAACTTTCGTAAGAGAGAATATTGATTTTTTATAAGGGATGATCATAGCTTTTATAGGGGTAGCTTACTGTAACCGGGCTAGTAGAGGTGTGTGTGTGCGCGTGGCTGTGCTCGTGCGCGCGCGTGCGCGCGCGTGCGCGCGCGTGTGTGTATGTTTGTGTGTGTGTGTGTGTGTGTGTGTGCGCGTGTGTGCGTGCGTGTGTGTGCGTGCGTTCGTGGTTGTGTGTGTGTGTGTGTGTGTGTGTGTTTGTGTGTGTGTTACGTATCTCTACACTGATGGAAAATATGATGCATAGTTAATATCCTTATTAGGCTACATCCGTTCATTTTGTAGTGCATAAACAAATGCAGTTCCGACGTTTTCCCATATTCTATTTGTAACCACTACGAAATGATCGGATGTACTCCGGACATTAACTACTCATCATAACCTATATATATATATATATATTCACTAAATGAATATAAGTTTATTTAGGTATAACATTCATTGCTCTGATATTGATATATCACCAGGGACGTGAATTTACTGATAAACTATAAATTAACCACATATTTTATAAGTAACTAGCGCCCCGTGGCGTCTTCGCCTTTACAAGTTTAAAACTGTCATTGTATATGTTAATTTAATAAATTTAAAAACAACTAATAATTCATAATGATTATGGAATGGGAATACAAAGTTATAATAGCCTTTATCCGACCAAACATATATACTATTGTATACAGATGATTGAAGGAATCATGTATAATATTGAAATGTTGCAATTTTTACCCTTTAAAATCAAAATTTTGCAAAATCCATACTTAGTCTCCATCTATGTCATGTACGGTATGTACCCTGAAAATTTCAAGTTTCTACCTTTTATAGTTTCGACTTTACGTTGATTCTCAGTCAGTCAGTCAGGACAAAAATTCCCATATATATATATATATATATATATATATATATATATATATATATATAGAGAGAGAGAGAGAGAGAGAGGGAGGGAGAGAGAGAGAGAGAGAGAGAGATGTTTTCAGATTTTGGTATTTTTATTCAATCAGTGTAGTTTACTCTTACGTGTTTTGTAAAATATGAACGGAATGACAATGCAAGAAGATTTTTACCTGTCGATTTAAGAAGAAAGTTGAGGGAGATTTTGGAAATGGCCATATTCTATTGGTAATATGTGGTGGGGAAAATTGTAGCTCTTATTTGCAAGCGTCCTTTAACCAAATGTTACCTTTTTTCCAGGATAGTAGGTTTATGGTGTAGTTCAGTTCAGTTTATGGTAAGTTCAGTTAATGACACTGTTACATCACAGTGCTGGTACCACTGCCAGTAATCTCTGTCACGCTGATTTACAGCGGCTATTTTCTGTTTTGTTTTTACTCTGTATTTCTATTCCTTTTGAAGGTCGTTTTAGCTTTACTACGTCATAAAGTTAGATATCAGCATTTATCCAAAGCGATTTCCTAGTATAAGGTCTTTTCTACTAATTTGATTTCTTTGTTTAGTGAAGCGCGATGAGTCTAGACACACTTGTAATAAATATATGTACAGCCTTAACTGTTCAACTGGATTAGGGTTTTGCATCAGATCCAGTTTTATCGGAAAAAACCGGGTCTGCAGTGAGATAGTGATCCTCGCAGTAAAATGTATTATATATAGAACATTCTTCAAAGTGTAATGTACTGCCTGAGTTCAAGTAGTAATGAAAAGATGCGAAGGGGGATAATACAATAATAAACATTATGAAACAATATCGACAGCCTTAAACATTAACAAAAGACATTAATCAATAAGATTGTTCATCAAACAATAAACATATGTGGATGGGAACATAAACATTTCAATTAAATAATAAGAAAGGAAAGAAACAATAAAAAAAAGGTCATGGAAACTTCGACAGATTTTGAAAACATAGGAAAAATCATAAAGAAAAAAAACAATATTATGAGATAATGAGAAACGATATGAAAACTTCCACAAAAGTTGTGAAGGAGTGTTCCTTTAGGAAGAAAGGAATAAGAAGGAATAAGAAAAGATCAAAGTTTAAAATGGTAATTGAATAATAAAAACAAGTAGCATGACACAACAATAAAGCTTATGAAATGGTAAAAAGGTGAAAAAATCATGAAACAGTAGGAAAGGTCACGAAACAATATGAAAGATTTTGAAATAATAAGAAAAGTTGTAAAGCAGTAAGAAATGTCAAGAAAAAATAAAAAAAATCTTGAAACAGTAAGGAAAATCTTGAAATAATACGAAAGGCGGAACTATAAGGAAGCTCTTGAATTAATAAGAAAGATCTTGGAACTGGAAATGGTAATAAAGCTTATAAAACGTCAAGATAGGTGACGAAATAATAAGAAATATCGTGCAAAGTACAAAAGTTCGTGAAACAAGAAAGTAAGCTATGAATTAATATGAAAGTTCATGAAACTAAATACTTTTCAAAATACTTATTTTTGTAAAAGAAAAAAAGATATGAAATGAACTAATGAATAAGGCTAGTTGGTAAAAATGTGGGCATGCTCTTCTCCATTATTCAGGTAATATTCGTTCCAGCTCCAGTTGGAACATCGTGGTCGATGGCGTCCTCTTATCTCTCTGACCATGGACATTTTCTCCCTACCATCTATGATTTGTAACCATCTTTCCACATACATTGGAAACAAAAATCATAATCTTGTTACACTTTTTCCCTTAAAACCTTACATCTTTCACTTAAACCGAAATCAAACACTAAATATTTTCGTTCAACATTGACAATGTTTGGTGTCTAGATCGTTTTAAATTGTCACGTGTAACTTTAGTATGTTTACACTCTTTGGCTAAATATTTTGTATTTTGTAAAACAAAAAGAGAAGTTAAAAAAATATTTGCCCTTTTCGGGAAAACTTTCTTTGGGGAATATATTTCGTGCCATAACTATGATTTTGCCCGGTCAAAGGAAATATCACCAGTAATAAAAACATGAATAATTCATGAAGGATTTCCAATTCTCTTGAGTTAACAAGAGCCAGTTCATAACACACACTGTTTTCTTACTTTATTGTAACCTGTAACCCGCTCTGGTGAGTGATGTTGTAAACTCAGACATTTTGTATTTTGCTCAATGCTTGCTTCTTATGATTTTAAGATGTAGTGTGCTAAGGATCCTTCAACGTTTGGAAATTGTCATATTTTTATAAAATTGAAATTGTGTAAATTTTAAGGGACACTATTTTCCGGTATTTCCATTTCGCCGTTCACATGTCTCCGTCGCTTTGTAACAGTAAACCCGTAACGCCTTCCGCGATGTGTGGACAGAACGAACTCTCTAGCGTAGACCTAGTTTTTCAATATACTCGCTCCCCCAAGGGAGTTTAATTTAAATCATCTGAAAGAGCATATGACTATGAGGGATCTCAGAAGTAAAGGAAGAGTGGTAGCAAAGAGATTAGGTAGAATAATCATGATTAAGCAAACTCTTCGGGTCTCTTGAATACACAAACTGCATTTAATACAACCTCTTTTCGTCTCTTCCCTGATCTGTATAGCGTAACGTATTCTTGTAATGTCATACATTCATTTAATACTCTTCGCTTTCTCTTTTCACCCTTCCGTTATATAACTTCTTTTTAGTTTCCTCCGTTGGTTTTAACAGCTTTATTTCGTAATTTTCCCTTTCGTTTAATATATCTTCATTTTGTCATACCTACCTTCCACTCAAATCATATGAATTTTCTCATGCCGCCCTTTCATTAAAAACATATGAATTTTGTCATGCCGCCTTTCCATTCAAAACATTTTAATTTTGTCATGCCGCCCTTCCATTTAAAACATTTGAATTTTATCATGCCGCCCTTCCATTCAAAACATGAATTTTGTCATGCCGCCCTTCCATTTAAATCATCTATATTTTATCATGCCGCTATTTCATTTAAAACATATGCATTTTATCATATTGCCCTTGAATTCATATCATCTCTATTTTATCATGTCGCCCTTCCATATAAATCATATGAATTTTGTCATCAGCTCTTCAATTTAAAACATATACATTTTGTCATGGCGCCTTTTCAATAAGATCATCTGTATTTTTGTCATGCCGCACTTCCATTTAAATCATCTGTATTTTGGCATGCCGCTCTTCCATTTAAAACATCTTTTAGAATCATGGCACTCTCCCATTTAAAACATATGAATTTTGTCATGCCGCTCTTTCATTTAAATCAATTGAATTTTGGTATGCCGCTCTTCCATTTTAACATATGAATTTTGTCATGCCGCTCTTCATTTAAAACAAATGAATTTTGGTATGCCGCTCTTCCATTTGAAGCATATAAATTTTGTCATGCCGCATTTCCGTTTAAAACATTTGAATTTTGTCATGGCGCCTTTGCATTTGAATCATATGTATTTTGGCATGCCGCTCTTCCATTTAAAAACATATTTTAGGATCATGGTACTCTTCCATTTAAAACATATGAATTTTGTCATGCCGCTCTTTCATTTAAATCAATTGAATTTTGGTATGTCGCTCTTCCATTTTAACATATGAATTTTGTCATGCCGCCCTTTCATTCAAAACATATGAATTTTGTCATTCCGCCTTTCCATTCAAAACATTTGAATTTTTGTCATGCCGCCCTTCCATTTAAATCATCTATATTTTATCATGCCGCTATTTCATTTAAAACATATGCATTTTATAATATTGCCCTTGAATTCATATCATCTCTATTTTATCATGTCGTCCTTCCATATAAATCATATGAATTTTGTCATCAGCTCTTCAATTTAAAACATATACATTTTGTCATGGCGCCTTTTCAATAAGATCATCTGTATTTTTGTCATGCCGCATTTCCATTTAAATCATCTGTATTTTGACATGCCGCTCTTCCATTTAAAACATTTTTTAGAATCATGGCACTCTCCCATTTAAAACATATGAATTTTGTCATGCCGCTCTTTCATTTAAATCAATTGAATTTTGGTATGCCGCTCTTCCATTTTAACATATGAATTTTGTCATGCCGCTCTTCATTTAAAACAAATGAATTTTGGTATGCCGCTCTTCCATTTGAAGCATATTAATTTTGTCATGCCGCATTTCCGTTTAAAACATTTGAATTTTGTCATGGCGCCTTTGCATTTGAATCATATGTATTTTGGCATGCCGCTCTTCCATTTAAAAACATATTTTAGGATCATGGTACTCTCCCATTTAAAACAAATGAATTTTGTCATGCCGCTCTTTCATTTAAATCAATTGAATTTTGGTATGCCGCTCTTCCATTTTAACATATGAATTTTGTCATGCCGCCCTTTCATTCAAAACATATGATTTTTGTCATGCCGCCTTTCCATTCAAAACATTTGAATTTTGTCATGCCGCCCTTCCATTTAAAACATTTGAATTTTATCATGCCGCCCTTCCATTCAAAACATGAATTTTGTCATGCCGCCCTTCCATTTAAATCATCTATATTTTATCATGCCGCTATTCCATTTAAAACATATGCATTTTATCATGCCGCTATTTCATTTAAAACATATGCATTTTATCATATTGCCCTTGAATTCATATCATCTCTATTTTATCATGTCGTCCTTCCATATAAATCATATGAATTTTGTCATCAGCTCTTCAATTTAAAACATATACATTTTGTCATGGCGCCTTTTCAATAAGATCATCTGTATTTTTGTCATACCGCACTTCCATTTAAATCATTTGTATTTTGGCATGCCGCTCTTCCATTTAAAACATCTTTTAGAATCATCTCACTCTCCTATTCAAAACATATGAATTTTGTCTTGCCGCTCTTCATTAAAACAAATGAATTTTGGTATGCCGCTCTTCCATTTGAAGCATATAAATTTTGTCATGCCGCATTTCCGTTTAAAACATTTGAATTTTGTCATGGCGCCTTTGCATTTGAATCATATGTATTTTGGCAGGCCGCTCTTTCATTTAAAAACATCTTTTAGGATCATGGCACTCTCCCGTTTAAAACATTTGAATTTTGTCATAGCCCCTTTGCATTTGAATCTTATGTATTTTGGAATGCCGCTCTTCAATTTAAAAACATCTTTTTGGTTCATAACACTCTCCCATTTAAAACTTATGAATTTTGTCATGCCGCTCTTCAATTTAAAAACATCTTTTAGGATCATAACACTCTCCGATTTAAAACTTATGAATTTTGTCATGCCGCTCTTTCATTTAAATCAATTGAATTTTGGTTGCCGCTCTTCCAATATAAATTTTGTCACGCCACCTTTGCATTTGAATCATATGTATTTTGGCATGCCGCTCTTCAATTTAAAAACATCTTTTAGGATCATAACACTCTCCGATTTAAAACTTATGAATTTTGTCATGCCGCTCTTTCATTTAAATCAATTGAATTTTGGTATGCCGCTCTTCCAATATAAATTTTGTCACGCCACCTTTGCATTTGAATCATATGTATTTTGGCATGCCGCTCTTCAATTTAAAAACATCTTTTAGGATCATAACACTCTCCGATTTAAAACTTATGAATTTTGTCATGCCGCTCTTCAATTTAAAAACATCTTTTAGGATCATAACACTCTCCGATTTAAAACTTATGAATTTTGTCATGCCGCTCTTTCATTTAAATCAATTGAATTTTGGTATGCCGCTCTTCCAATATAAATTTTGTCACGCCACCTTTGCATTTGAATCATATGTATTTTGGCATGCCGCTCTTCAATTTAAAAACATCTTTTAGGATCATAACACTCTCCGATTTAAAACTTATGAATTTTGTCATGCCGCTCTTTCATTTAAATCAATTGAATTTTGGTTGCCGCTCTTCCAATATAAATTTTGTCATGTCGCCTTTGCATTTGAATCATATGTATTTTGGCATGCCGCTCTTCAATTTGAAACAACCTGTTTTGGATCATTCTGGGTTTTCATTTAAATCACTTTTTCGTATCACTAATAATTCTTTAGTCCAAAATGCTATAATAGTTTTATACTTTATTACTATACGGTATTGTACAGTTCAATCTTTTGACATATTTAAATCCAATCTATGTGTGACCTGTTTTTTAAAATTTCTCTTTCTACTTCATATGTGTACCTGGATAATAATCTTTCAGATACAAAAACAGGCATTTCCTTAAGTAACTTTATCTAAGGATTACGATGACACACGATGTCGTTTCCCCCCCTTTAACCTTGAGGGAACAATGACCCAACCATAGTTACATAGGATATGGTGGTTAGCTAACGGCTGTATATATTTTTGCACAGCTTTTGTCTTTTGCTATCAGCAAAGCTGCATTACAACCCCATTTCAAGTAGCTATCCCACATGGGTTTCCCGTGTGTAGACTGTTCACTAAGGCCACAATGATTAAAGATAAGGCCTTGCACATTCAGCCACTTCTCTGTCTCTTAGACCAGGGGAGATTTATGACTGTACCTCAACCCTCCTACATCTTATATATATCTCGTGACGTTAGTTCTAATGTACCGTTCGGCTAAACACATGCCTACTCACAGAAAGACCAAGAGATATAAAGAGAGAAATACTGAGAATGAGGCATACAAAGAAAAAGAGTGAGAAATAGAGAGAAAGAGAGAGAGAGAGAGTGATAGGCAGACAGAGAGAGAGAGTGAGAGAGATATCGACATGACTATATATATTCATATATATAGTATAACGTACTTTCACTTATGATTGTCTACAATATATTTTGACTCTTAGGAAATTAAATTAATAACTCAGCTACTTGCCTTTATAATAACAGATTTATTTTATCCTGAGATCAATATTGCATTTACAGGTAGTTCATATAATTCGTTTTAGTAACTCTAATAATTGCCGATAGGCATCAAGACTCTTATTTGACTATTAACTTCAAATAATTTTAATTTTACTTTCCTTTAGCGATCTAAGGGCGTGTATAAGTTACGGCACTTGGTTTTATAAATTATATATTTCAATTAATTATGACTTTTTTAAAGAATTTATAAAAGTTTAAATGTTCCTAAACGTTTTGATTTTAATAAGTTGGCTTTATAATGAAAATAAATTATTAATTAGTATTTGCGTGGTTCCTTGTTTCACTTCACTTGACACAAATTCTCTTATTAATATTTTCCTTTCAATTTCACTTTCAAATGCTTCAATGCCGTAACTGACTTTCATTCCCTTATTTATTCTGCTTACTATTTATTTATCTCCCTTCTTTAATTTCTGGTACTACTTTTCTATCTCCCTCACTTAATATAACTCATTACATTGTAATCTCCCTTATTTTAATCTCACTTATTACCCTTTTTTCTCCCCCTTTTACTTTCCTTTCTAATTAATAATCTCACTTGATACTTTACATTGCGACGTTACTTTGTTTGAATTTAACGTTTCTTACTAAAACTGAACATATTTCTCCCTCGAGTCCTGAATTTTGACTCCTACAACAAGTCCTACAACTTGACCCATTCGAGTACTGAAAATAGACTATCTTGTCCCTGTGTCCCTTGGATCGTATCATCACCATGGTTTCATCCCCTCTTCAAATTTGATTGGCCCCTTTATTTTGATTGGCGCTCAAACTTTGACTAGCCTATGAAAATTGACGCTTCCATCACTTTTTTTTGGCTCGGTGGGAATTTGTCGAACTTCCCCCAAGGTGCCCGTGTTTTCCTGTAAGTGATTTTCTGCATTCTTAGGGATTCCTAGCCATAAATCTCCCTGGGCCCTCGATATCTAGGTAAAGCTTCTCTCCAGTGAACTAGGCACGTCTTGGTTTACTTACAATGAACCCCTTTCGAATTATTTTAATATTTATGACTTGCAGGTGTGTGCAGTAACTTATTTCGGCCGATAGATGTGACAACAGACCTAGCGCTAGCTAGGTATGTCCTAGCTTCTTAACCTAATGAATTTCGTTACAATATATGTATATATATATATGTATGTATGTATGTATATATATATATATATATATATATATATATATATGTATGTATGTATGTATGTATGTATATATATATATATATATATATATATATATATATATATATATATATATATATATATATATATATATAGAGAGAGAGAGAGAGAGAGAGAGAGAGAGAGATGGGAGGGGTAGAGATGGAGTGAGGAAGGGAGAGAGGTATACAGAGGTACGTATGTAGAGAGAGGCAGTCAGAGAAAGAGAAAGAGATACGGAAAGGCAAATAGAGAAAGAGAAACACTGAAATACAGATAGAGACAAAGACATTCACTGAGAGACAGAAGGAGAGGGAGGAAATGAGATAGAAATATAGAATGAGAGAGCCAGACTGAGACACAACAGACAGACAAACAGGCAGCGGAAAGAAAGACAAAGTGATATAGATAGTTTTAAAGATATAATATAGAGACGATTATAAATGTAACATTAAGCTAAGGGACATTTAGTACGTACCTATTCACGGTTTGACGAGTTTAATTAAAATATAACTACTATTTTGCTTCTGTCTGGGTCCAGTTTCATCTAATTCGAATCTAGTTACACGAAGAATATTTTCCAATTTCCTTTTAAACTTTTTAGGCATGTTTAACATCCAAGCTGGTTGCCTGCAATGTGCAACCGGTGCATAGTGCACGCCTCGGTGGGTTCGGAATTAATAACACAAGAAGATGGCGAATATAGCGATGAGGCGTGAGGGATGAATGGCGAAGGGTTGAGATAAGTCATTAGGTTAAGAACATCGTCCGCATTTAAATCGAACCGCGATCGTGAGTGGAATAGAAGGTTCCGTGCGCGGGGCGTAATCAGGTTACTGCTGTGGATACGTCTCCTACCTGCGGACGAGCCGAATGTGTACAAAGGCAACCGATAAATTGAAACGATATGTGAGCTCAAATTGAAATAAAATGCTTTTGTTTACAATCATTTTTATAGAGAATGAGATATGGTGGTATTGTAAAGTCTTGTCCAACGTAAACGAAATGTGCTGTCATTTAGTGTCCTTCTTCGGCAAATGATTACATTTTCGGCATAATCATTTTCAACAATACGTTTTAAAAAGGAAACGTGTCCAGGAAAATGTTTTGTTTGGACAGGAACAAAACAGAAATATTTTGCAGATAAAACTCATTTAAAAACAAAAGACATTGGTAATTAAATGCTCACCTTATGAACTTTAAAACTGTTTAAAGATTGTTTTTTAATGCAAATCGATTTTGATACATTTTGTTTTTATTCCTCTTTTAATTTTATTCCCTTTATTTTTTTCCGTCTATTTCTACGTTTTAGTCTCTTGGTATTGGTTATGTATCTCTATATCTCTCTCACTCTCTTCTTGTTAAATGTAAAGAGTTCTTTTGCAGTTGTTTTACCTAACTAAGAGGTCATACATTCCTATTACATTAAGGTATATTATTTAAAAACTTGAATAATGTACATTATTATTGTTGAAAATGTTTGAATTTAGTAAAATTTAAAATTATTAATGTTTAATTAAAAATGTATTCAATGATTTTTTGTATTCAAATATTTCTTTACTAAATTTGTTCTGTTAAGAATACAGATTTGGCGGCCCCAAATGAATTTATTATATCACTTTATCATTAGTTTATGACTATCCGAACTTGAAATTTAGTAAATGTGTAAAAACTTACTGAGACAGAACCTTTTCGACCGCTATGTGGCGATCTTCATCAGTGTCTAAAAAATTTAAAGTTTGAATAGTCATAAACTATTGTTAAAGTGATTAATTAAGATTCACCAAACGTAATTTACTACAAAATTCAAGAATTAAACACAGCAAGACAGGCTGCAGTCCAAGAATACATGAAGACGGTTTTAAAGGTTAGAAAAACACACGCCTACATACAATTCAACAAACAATGCCTTACTCATAACATAAACGTGATACATTGCCCACATACGCGAAAATAAACATTAACAATAACACTAAAAGAGCTACAATTACTAAACAAAAAGCGTAAATAATTTACGTTCAACAAAATGTTAAAACCTAATTAAAAAAAACAAAAAAAAAAAAACATGATGAAGATCGCCACCTAACGACCGAAAACGTTCTGTCTCAGTACGTTTTCACAAATTTACAAAATTTAAAGTTCAGATAGTCATAAACTATTGTTACAGTGATTAATTAAGATTCATTGAACGTAATGGACTAATTATTTATAGACCTGGCGTATTGTTAATAATCCTAGAAAGTAACAACTATTGATTCTAAATTAACTTCATATTTTTTTGTTTGTTTATTTTTGTAACATATTCCAGAATTTTTTTAGATGGAATAGCATAACAGCAGAAATAGCTTAAGTAGGAATAGCTACTTAAATAGCATAACAAGAATAGTGTTATGTTGTGATATATAAGGTTCCTGATAGGTTTTCTCATTATAGCAGTTCACATGTTCAATACGTAGTCTTTATCGGTAAATTTGTGATCATGCTTTCCCTTCACCGTTTCCCCAGTATTTTCACCGTATATGTTGTATTTCATCCTAAATATGATACGAGTCATGCACTACAATTTCGGTATCTTTTATGTTCTTTAACCGTCTCTGTGGCAAAGTTACAACCTCAGTAATTAGTGTTTGGTCCCAAATCATAAAGAAAACGCTATGTATAACTTGGATCCATGTGTGTAGCATATAGATGTATATATGCCAATTCGTTCCTCAGAGTGGAAGTAGTACATAACCTGATCGTCGGATTACACCTTGAAATTAATTCATGTATTGTAAGTTAATATAAATAACATTAGGCCTAATATAGCGTAATGTATTATTATTAAATATAATATTACATGCTGATATAATAAACTAATAGAATAATAACAATATTAAACAAACCACAATAAAAATAATATTAAAAAATAAAAATTATAAAATAGAATTTGAATAATCTTTGTAACATAATTTAAAAAAAAAAACAGACTCAGTATTGGCGGAATCTTATGTTGATATTATTATTGTATTTTATTCCTATAAAAATATTGAGTACTTTCATTTCATGCAAAATAAATTCTAGATATTCCGCTAAAAGAAATTTCGTAGAGCTTTACTCAGGAACGTAAGAGTTTCCTGGCATTGATGCTTGACAATGGAGATAAAAATTCTCGGGTCTACTTAAGTCCAGAGAGCAGTTCGTTGTCCATTGTGACGATCTAGTGACTGTAAATAAATATATAACAATACCTTCTCGGATCGATGCGTCCTTGGCTTCCTAGACTGTTGTGGAGCATTTACGCCTAACTGTTGCCGCTCAGTGTAATATTGTACACGTTCAATACAACATGTGTCGAATGTTTTTCCG